>JASDQU010411778.1:0-10459 GCA_032191745.1 Picea mariana | reverse complement strand
TAACAGTGTCATTTATAAAAGTTAAAATTCATGAGATGGACAGAAGAAGAGATTGGATGATTATACAGGAGAGATTACAATATAAAATTCATCAACTAATCCACCCACTCGTGTCGATCATAGCAGCATCCACCTACTAGAAGAATACCAGTCTTCTCGAATTCAAGAGAGATGTTGGAATATCTCGAATTTGATTTTTTGGATGATTGTTAGGTAAAGAATTCTATCTCATTTTCAATTATTTGGCCTCATGCGACCATGTATAAAATCAGAATGTTAATTAAAGAATTCTAAGTCAATGTTAGTTTTTTTTAAGCCTCATGCGAGTCGTGACCATGTCAAATTTAATGACTTGGAATTCATAAAATCAATCCTTCTTGTTGTTGCATATGTATTTACTATATGATATCGGTATATATACACGTACAACGCTATGATAAGAGACACATGATCAACACATTGGGATTTTCTTTGAAAATAAGTGAAATTTGTAACATCCCCAACCACCAACAGGCCAGGCCATGCCACTACTCAGACACTTTACTTAGCTCTGAAACCATTTTGTAACGTCCCCGACCATCCATGTCAGGCTATGCTATGCCAGAGAACACATCTGTTCTTTGTGCGTAACATTCTATAACATACTCAGCATCCAAACCCTATTATGCCACATATAATTTTCTATCTGCATGTTATTAAAACATATGCACTCACAAAACTCTTGCGGAAGCTTATATATAAAATGTGAATAGACAATACGTTATGTAAATGCATGGATTCACACTGAAATAGAAGTAAACATATACATGCACCATATACAGGCAATACCCATCAAAATAAACACAGTTATAATCGCACATATGATAACCCATAAAAATATGCACATAAATAACAATGCAACATGTAAATTTATCACACAGTTGACACTTATCTTGGTAATAATGTCACCAACTGCGTGAAGACCTTCCACGAACCTCCCAGCCTTAGACCACATTGTTCATCACTCTCAACAGTGAGTCGCCCCCGAGATGGGACTAAACTCCACTTAGGTAAAAGGGTTCCTAACCAAGCTAATGGCTCATGGATAATAGAAAAGGCTCCAACACAGGTTCCTACTCAAACTAACATCCTACATTCCCTCATTCCCCACATGCATGTCCCACCAAAAAAATGTGCCCCTTCAATGCTCAATAGTCCTTTAGGTGCCCCACTTCCTTTCTGGGCTTCAACAACAGGTCGAACAAGAAGTCATAGAGCATTGTAGTTGCAGTTTAGCACCTTTAGGAAATCAATTCCCAACAATTCTCTCATCCAGAGAATTCCTCATGGGCCTGACAACACACCTATTCAATATCCCACAGGCCTGACAACCCGCTTCTCCAGTCCCACTCCCCAGCTAACCAGCTACACCGAAAAAAAATGGCTATGGATACAGGTTCAGATATAATGAAATGATTGTCTAAGGATAATTGACTGCGTGAGTGAAAATGGTCATGGAATCATGGTTGAATGATGGAAGGAATGATGGAATAGATGATGGTAAGAATGATGGGGAGGGAGTGAAAATGAACTAAGTCCCAACAATATGTATGCATGTCCCCAACTTGACACTTGTCATGTTGGAAGCTACTTCGGCCCACTTGTCCCCAACTTTAGAACTTAGGATAAAATAATTATCCATATTTTATGATTTAAGAAATATTAATATAGTATTCCTTTTTGGCTCAAGCTCCCTAGCTTAGCCCCTTTCCTTAACTTATCCCCTCCCTTTCCCTAACTAGTGGAGTTTAGTTCCCCATCTCTTTTATCATGGTTAGTTTGTGCACAATGATGTATTTTATATTAAATACGAGACATGTACAAAAACAAGCCCACTGTCCTTTAACATCTAGGATCTCTGGCCTAATAAAAAAATAAGCATCCTAGATTATAATAACTGGCTCACCAGCCTATAAAACATATCATATACGCAAAGGCTCCCTGGCCTCAACATCGCGCACACTTAAGATGCTGCATGTGGTATCCTGGAATGTGCTCATTGCACCATTTTTATTGTGCAGTACTTGCACGCACTATGCCATGAAAGGTGCATACAAAATTATATTAAAACATCTCACAATCTTAAGTACATTATTACATTTACAATTGGTTTAGCCTGGGGATATTACAATTAAACAAACATCTTGCATAAAACTACATAATCTAAGTTGTCTATCTACCCTTTGACAACTTGAGGACTTTGAAATTCACCAATATATGATAATCCTAGTTCTCAATTATTAGTATCACGAAATATGAGGATGCTCCCATCCTGTTTTGGCAACTTTAAACAACAACAACACTCTTCTCTAAGTAAGAATACTAGATACAGCGCAAAATCAAAGATTATTTACTGTTAGGGTAGATCTATTTCAACTTTGGTACTATCATGCCAGGTATGGAGATCAAATTTATAGGAAGTTTCACTTTTAACTCATGAACACTTGAGTTAGTTATGAAAACTACAATCTATGTTTTCATTAACAAATCATTATTGCAAAAAACTCAATAAATAAATATGATCATCAAGTCTCTAGGAGTTTTCACTTTTAACTCATCACCACTTGAGCTAACTTAAAATAACCATGAAAACTACAATCTTTATTTTCATTAACAAGTCATTATTGAAAAAACTCAATAAATATGATCATCTCATAAATCTCCCTCTAAATTTAATTTTAGATTTTTCCATAATAAGAACTATGCCAAATCTAGAATTGTTGTGACAAGATATAGTCAAAAATATGAAGTCTCCTAAATAGAAAGAAAAAATAATTCCAAAATAAATAGAATGAGATAATAATTACTAAATATATAAAGTGAAAAAACATTGAATTAGGTGGTGATAAATACTAGGGATTACAAAGATTTATTCCTATTATAATTCTATAAGTTCATATTTGTGGGTTTAAAACCAATGTAAATCCATTTTAATTCAGGATATATCATGCATGGATTTACAATGATTTTCAATACACAAACTATGTCAATTCCATGTTGAACAAGGAAGAAATTACACATATCCTTCATATTGAACATCACACCATTAAAATGTTTTAATTATAAGATTTTTTTTACATTTAATTGCTTTGTAATTATAGTTGATATTGAAATATTTTAATTAAGGTAGATATTTAATTTTTTTTAATGATCAATATTGAAATAATTTATTTTTTTAATGTATCATGTTAAGTCCATGTTGAATACAAAGAAAATTACCATTCCTTGAGAATGTCATTGTTCTCTAAAAGAGATGGACTTATATGGTTGATAGCTAATGCAATCTTGTTATTTAATACAAGCTTTATTTAAATTGATAATTACTTTTTATACTTTTGTATGCATATGTGAGAGATTTGAAGCCAATTCTTTTTCTTATTTTTTATATGAATAGTGTTCTTGTCAATGCATTACAAAAAAAGGAATACGAAAATAAGAATCGATTTTTTGTCTCCTTCCTTTAATATCTTTTGTTGGTTGATTTTAGTTTTAGTCTATTTTACCTTGATTCTAAAATTATGCCTCCTCTTTCATGAGTCACTTAATTTGTCTCCGAATTTTTATATCAGTGCGATCATCAAATTGGGTGCAAATAGAGATACATTTTTTTTCTCTACATCCAGAAATTGACCCCTATTTCTAAATAGTGGCCCTATTTATTTAACTTTGAATTTGATTTTTGTTTTGAAGTTCAATTTCATTTTTTCTATCTTCTTCCTGATCCTTTCTTTCTTGAGTTCAAATTTGATTTTTATTTAGTCTTTTATTTCCTACAAGAATGTTTAGACTTAGATCAAACTTTTTGAATATTTTGAAGCCTTTCTTCAATCTTTTGAAACTACTCCCAAACTTTGAAATCTTGCCTCAAATGACGATCATCGTAGTTTGGTAATCAACCTTGATCTCCAAATTGTTCTCTCTTTTAATTTTCTTTCCTATTTAACTATCTCAATTTGGAAATTGACTCTAATTGAAAAATGAGTGTCTATCTCCTTCAAATTATTTGTCAATGGGGCCTAATTTTGATATCAGGTATGATATCCAAATTAATTTATTCTATCAATCTTTGGAAAATAATGGATACCTAATCCTTGTGATTATAACAGTTTCTAAATAATATTGTAAATAGTATTTAGGAGAAATATGAAGAGTCGTACATAATAGGAAGATTCATTCAAAAGATTAAAACCAAAGGTCATTTGAATTTTTATTTATGAATATTTCATGTTAATGCATTTCATTCAAGTGTGGAGTTACACTCTCTTCCCATACGTGGCCAGATATTGGTATTAGAGAAGGTTAACTACATGATCATCTTCGTTAAGCATTTCATTTCCCTCATTCCACATGCAGAAACATCCATATGCCTACAATTCTATCCCCATGCTTGCATATATATCTCCCATGTACAAAAACTCCTCTGAGATCTCCAACATCTCTAGTATCTATTTACCTCTTTTGGAACCATCTCCAACTCCCTATTCCTCTCGTCCAACTCTAAATGTTACCTTCACTCCATCGAAATATCATGTTCCTCCCTTCACTCTCACGCAACCCATTGTCATGAAAAATTGTGGTAATTTGACCCTCATAAGTCCTCCACTTGAGCTATATATGTGATTTCACATGACCTTGTCTATCAAAGGATTTTTATGGTGTCTACCATATAACGAATTTGAGGGGTTCCTCTCCTTGATCCCACATCCGTAGATTGGCTTATTCCATAAACAACATCTTCAGATAGATTTGCATTTGGAAACAAGTAAGAGTAAAATCATTCTTCAAATGATATGGTTTTCATCTTCGTCTATGCTTGATTAGCCAATAATATGTAACTGTCCATAGATTGGAACTCCTTACACTAAGTAGATAGGAAACATTATTGAATGGAGGTGAAGGCTTGTTCCTACATATATCCATTCCCTCTCATTCCAATTGTATTATTGATGCTCAGTTTTCAAATCTCCATAGTGTGACCATGTCATTAATCACTTCTACAATTCACTATTAAGACTACTTGTTTTTATGTTGGTACTTTCCATGTAAAGCATTCTGGATGAGAATACTCCAACCACATATAAGGGAGGACCTATAATATTTTGTATTTCTCATATTTTAATAAAAGAGATTGGAAAAATCCACGAAACATGAACGAAGGAACCTACCATACATATATTTTCAAATAATAATGAAGAGAGTCATATGATGAGGAGGGGCATTCACATTCGGTCTATAAATAGGGATATATTTCTTTGATATGCAGACTTCATGGAGGTGTTTGAGAGGTGTTGAAATAATTTTAATTCAACAATGCTTCCCATTTTGAAAATAATGAGAAGCTAAACAAGTTGATGGTTTCTCAAGTTGTTTTTGAATGAGACAGTGCACAGATCAAGTATCAAGTTTTGTTGAAAGATGCATTCTCTCATATCCATAGTTGGTGCGGTGTTGTATGGCAAAGAAAATTACTCAAAATGGTATAGAAATATCAAACACACTTTGATATTTAACAACTCGTGGGATGACTTTTGTGAAGAATAAGTTGTCAGTGAAGGATAAGATGAATTAGAAGCACAATGTAAGAGTATTATACCAAGCATATCTACATCAAAAAAGGAGTGTGACATATGGAAGGACAAAGACAAGAAATCATATGATGTGATTGATGAAAAATTAAGTGAATAGTTGAGCTGACATATTGTTTCAATTAATGACTCCTATAGTGATTTAAATAAATTGAAGGATTTGTATGACTCTCACTCAGAATTGGAACTCATACAATTGTTGGTGAAGCTCTTCAACATAGAGTTGAAGAATGATGATCCCACGGGTTTAGCTTTTATGATCAAATCCATAATGCATGACATTGATGCCATTGGAATGAAGATATGCATTCATCTCATATCCTTCATTAAGTCCCTCTACTCTACATACTCTCACTACCTTGAATCCCTGCAAGCTAGTGGTCAGATGAAATCCATCACATCTGACACTTTGGTGGGGAAATTTGTAGAATGTGAAAAGTCCTTTGGAAAGAAGTTAGATCATACCACTAGTGAGATATTGTTCCTTGCTCATAAAGTGAATAATTAATCACATGGTTATTCTAGAGGAGAAGTAAGTAACGAAGAACATGTAGGAAATAATTCCAGAGGTAGGGGGGTAGACACAAACAAAGTGAGAGATTTAATATTCACTGTGACCCAGGTGGAAATAATGGGTGTCAAACCTTTGAGAATTGGAACCATCACACTTAAATTTCCTATACTCCCATTTGTTTTTTGCATTATGTGCTCTATATTCTTGAGATGCAAAGAAAATTTGTGTCTCTTTTGCATATATAATATCAAGTCCATTCTAATCATATCCTCAATGGAAAAGTTGAAATAAGGAAGGCTTCTCACAACATGGTTGTTATGATAGGAGTGGAAGATGGAAGATTTTTTATGTTGAAAGGGATGTATGCTTATGAAAAAAATTATTCATACCTCTTTCATTTGAAAACTATCTATTCCAACATGAGATCAAACATCACACAATAGTTCAATAGAATCCTCAACATAATGGTGTAGTTGAATGTTATGACCCAAGGGGGGTATAGATAGGGTTAAATGTACATGATATTACCCCAAGGGTGGGGGGAGGGATATATGGCACTAAATTTACATGTAATGTGTAAATATATATGTAATAGGCTCATCCTAATAGAAAAGGGGCCTCATCAATGTTTTGTTTAAGTGAAATTTTGCCAATTTGGCTAAATTTAAAGTTTTTGAAAGAAACTTTGGCTAAATTTCTTCATATTTTCATTAAAAATAAAAAATAAAAATGTAGCCTTATTTATGATAATAATTCTCTATATTTTTATACATTTCTCCTAGAAATAAAACTTTTCCATGAATATATAATTGGATTCCTTAACATTTTTCGCCAAATCCATGATTGTGTATTGTAAAGTTTAGGCAATATTTGCTACATCTAAAGTTTAAGGTAGGTATTGATACTCTTGGGAATACCATGAACTTATATTTGAAATCATATAAGTATTTGTATGAGACAACATTTTTAATACTTGAATTTTTTGTTCACTTATTTGAACATATATATGGTAGACCATATTGTATATAGTGTTTTCATATTGGAGTTTTTTAGGAGGTTAAAGAAAATATTTTATGTATTTCTAATTATAGTTTCCAATGCCATTGTTTTTTATTGTAAGTTTTCTATAATTTCTATGAAAGGTTGATTTTTCTCTAGATGTTCTAATATGGTATTTATTAGTATTATTTGTGAGTGATGCACAAGTGACACTCATGTATTGAAGTGTTTTCCTAATTTTCAAGGTAGTAACAAAATATTAATGGATTATAGCCTAATATAAATGATAAGTTTTTTTTAATAAATATGATTTGATCACCAAATAGTTTGATAAGTTGTAACATGTATGATTTGAAAAAAAAAAAATCAGGCCTCATGTGTGTGTATGTGTGTGTGTGTGTGTGTATAAAATGTATTCATTATTGACATATCGGAATTGGTGATGTATGAATGTAATTGGGTATTTTGAGGAGGTTCTCCTATACTTTAAGGAGTTATTGTGTAACTTATATCTCCTTTCTATCTTGGAGTTGTCCTCTATGATTACATTGATGTACATGGTGTGTACTTATGTTCAGTTATGATATCTTAAGAATTTAGTTCAAAACATTTGGTATATTCACACTTTACACATGAGGCCCCTTTTCTATTAGGTTGACCCTATTACATATATACTTACACATCACATGTACATTTAGTCCTAGATATACCCCCCCTTGGGGTCATATCATGTGCATTTAACCATATATATTCCCCCATTGGGTCATAACACTGAAAGAATGAACAAGAATCTCATAGTTATCATTTGTTCCATGATATTTTTCAAAAATGTAAAAATGATGTTTTGGTATGACACAGTTCTATGTGCATTTTATGTCGAAAACATGTGTCGATGCCATGCTCTTGAAAATAATATTCCTTGTAAAATGTGGTATGGCCACATTCCTTTAGTGAGGCATCTCAAGGTCTTTGCTTCCACCTGTTATGCCTTAATTACTAAGGAGAAAATAAACAAAATTGATTAAAGGAGTCTAAAGTGCATCTTCTTGGGGTAATAAAATATCATCAAAGCATATCATCTTTATAATGAGGTAAAAAACAAATTCATTCTTTCTAGAGATGTATTTTTTCTTGAATTCTCCAAGAATGACAAAACAATGAGGTGAGATTAGAAGAATTCACTATGAACTAGACTCCCTTTCATGCATATATTTGAATCTTCATCTTAAAATATTGTTCAGAATATGAACGAACCTATGGGTGGTTGTATATGCATGGGTGATCCAGGGGATCAAATTTTTCTCAAAATTCAAAGTGCTTGGAATCAATTCAAATTGAATGGGTGCATAGGTCTCATCGTCATGAACCCAACGCAACTTGTTTGGGTTCAAACGGACATCGGATGAGAGAGATATCGTGTTCTATTCAAATCGTCAAACAAGCAAAAAAAAATGTGCTAACTGTATAGTTCGTACAGTCCATGCGGATGTTGATGTGGTAGGGCCGTACAACACGTGGAAAGGCCATACGACATGTGCCAGGGCCACATGACATGTGGAAGGGCTGTGCGACACATGGCAGGTGTTGGTTGGCAGTTGGATGACAAATTGTTTCTTGACACGTGGCATGTTTGTGGTGAATGGAATGGTGACACGTGGCCGAATCAATGGCCTCCATGTGTCACCTGGAATGTGGTTTAAAACTTATTTAGTTGGCAGGGCTTGACCCTGTGACCTCCGGGCAAAGGGAAGAGCTTTGAGAAGGGTCTCCCAACCAATGCACCCACCTATGGTTCTTAACATATATATGTTAAAAAAATTATTTGAATTGCAATGTTTTGATATGGGGGAGCGGTCTGGGCCGGGGCTAAGCCCCAGATCCCGGTCATATATATATTCCATGTAACCACCAGCATGCGCATTCTGACTGTTACCATATGTTTTAAAACCTTGACCCCTTTTTATATGATCACGCGGTCACATGGTGACCCATATGTCCATGATTTTGGTGGTTAGGGGCTAGGCGCGCCCTGACCGTCCTACAGTTCGCACCATTTTGCGGTTGCGCCTAGTGCTATGTTTTAACACAAATATGGACATTGGGGCTAGGTTGAAGAGACAAAGGTGCATTTTTGCAATCCAGAGACAACAAGTTTGAAGGGGATCTTCCAAAAAGCCTATCTTCTTCAATTTTTGGCCAAACGAGGTGCCAAAAAAGTCCAGCTAGGGGTTTTTGGATGTTCTGAATCCATTGGAGCCATTTATTTGGCATTTTGAGCATTGTAAATCAAATATTTTATCACTTTGAGAAAATAATACAAAAGATCCATTGGAAGTTGGACCAAGAGATGTAGCCCAAGAGAGGGGTGAACTCCTTTATCATTTGTTTTGTTATGTGTTTTCCGTTCACTATTATTTGCTGCTGATTATATGCATCTTTAATGTGTAATTTCTATAAAATTTGTGTTTGCAAACTGATCCATTTGCATAAGTACACTTGAATTAAAACTTGCAAATATTTTCAAGAATACAAGTCTTTATCATTTTTAGATCAAGTTGGTATCAGAGCATAGGTTTTGAAGGCTTGATTATTTTCAAGTGTTTTGTTTTCTGATGCTCATAAGGTTGAAACTCACAAGAGGAGAAGGTAAACTTGTAGAGCCAAGTTCTTATCCTTCAAAAAGAAATATTATATCATCACCTCAAGCTTCAAGGAGGCATTCACCAAGTATGGCTCATGAAGAGAGTCATGAACATATTCCTAGAGAAGATGAAGATCTCAGAAAGGATTTCATGGAAATGAGAGAAATGATGAAAATTTTGATGGAAGAAAGGAATACAAGGTTGAAAGGTGAAGGCTCCAACCCTTCAAAGCACAAGGGAGATAGTGGTGATAAAACTCCAAATGGAAATGGAGGGAATGGTGCTCCTCCACCACCCTCACCTCCTTCTTCTTCTTCCTCTACCAGTTCAAGACCTCTTCCAAATTCTCCAAAGGGACATGGTAAAACTCCTCCATAAATTCTTTTGTTAAATCTCAATATTAAATTTGAATTGCTAATGTATAATAGAGAGGTAAATGCTGAGAAATTAGATAATTGGATTCGTCAGATTTAGGTGTATTGTAGGATACAAAAAATTCAAGATGATGAAACTAAGATTCGGCTTGCTTATTTAAGATTGGATAGTGCAGCACTCACTTGGTGGGAAGTGAAGACTCAAGAGGACATGAAGAAACATGGTAAAAGTTTAACCTCTTGGAATGATTTTATTGTTGCAATTAAAAAACAATTTTACCCATTGGCATATATGCAAAAAGATAC
>JASDQU010411776.1:0-10455 GCA_032191745.1 Picea mariana | reverse complement strand
GTGCATTTTGGATTGCCTAAATCCATTATTTCTGATCGGGATTCTCGATTTGTTGGAAGTTTTTGGTCGAGTTTATGGGCACTCATGGACACCAAACTTAAAAAGAGCACAGCTTTTCATCCACAAACAGATGGTCAGACAGAGGTGGTAAATCGAACAGTGGTGCATCTTCTTCATGCTTATTGCAACAAGCATCCTAAACTTTGGGATGAGCATTTACGCTACATTCAACATGCTTACAATCGAGCTAAGCACTCTTTGACTCAAACGTCGCCATTTGAAGCATGTTTTGGCTATTTGCTCAAATCTCCTTTAGATTTTATCTTTGGGAAGGATATTGCTATCGATGGTCAATATGACATTGATAGGGTAGAAAAGTTCATTGAACAAATTCAGTCGATACATCAAGTGGTGCAAGAGCAGTTGGAAAAGAGTCAAGCCAAGTACAAGACGAGACATGACAAGCATTGTGTTGATCACAGTTTCCAAGTTGGAGATGAAGTTTGGCTTTACATCAGCAAGGAGAGGCTTAAAGGAGAAGTTAAAAAATTGAAACCGATTCGATATGGTCCTTTGAAGATTATCGACAAGATTGGTAACAATGCCTTTCGTTTAGATTTGCCTCCTTATATGCAAATGTATGCAGTTGTTAATGTTGAAAATTTGAAATTGTATGAGCCTCCATTGATCGATGATCATGGAGAACATGTTCAGATTCCTTCTATAGATGATTTTTCCCCAGAATATCTTATAGAACTGCATGAAGACACAATCCTTGACAGGAGAATGCGAACTTCAAAACGAGGAAATGTGGAGTATCTTTGAGTTGGTATTAAAGGAACAAATCCAAGAAAAGCTAAGTGGATTGAGGTTGGAAGGGTGAGGGAACTATATCCTCATCTTTACATAGACTGAATATAGTCTTTTGGAGGTCCAAAAGATTCCCAATGGGGAGGTGTGATCAAGGGATCAAATTTTGCTCAAAAATTCAAAGTGCTCAGAATCGCTTCAAATCGAACGAGAGCGTAGACCTCATCGTTGCAAACCCAATGCAACTCATTTGGGTTCAAACGAACGCCAGGAGAGAGAGATATCGTGATCTGTTTGAATCGTCAAACAGGTTAAAAAAAGGACACTGACTGTGCAGTCCGTATAGGCTGACGTGGTAGAGACCGTACATCAGTATGTTGATGTGACATGTGATTATGTGGTAGTTTTTGATTGGAATATGTGGTCAAATTGTGATGTGACACATGGCATCATTTTTGGTTAATGATGTGGTGCCACGTGGCACCGTTGTATTGGTTGTTAGTTCAAAACATTATGGATTCTGTGGGGTTTGAACCGTGAACCTCCTCCCACCATGTAAAGCCTTAACAAAGTCTGCCCGACCAACATACCACGCGTTTGTTCCTTGCTATGTAAGTGGGTTAATATTCATTTGAATTTGAAATGTTTTAAGTTTGGCGCGGGGTCGGGCCGAGGCTTAGGCCCCGCCCGTGGTTGTATCGCTTTACATATATGACCATTGGCCTATCGTGCGTGCGGGATTTTTCATTACAAACAGAGCCCAACCCCCAGTCGCACACCGTATATACCATATGACCCCAATGTAATGGATGGTGCACATTTGTTTGTCAAACGGTTAGCACGGTTTCAATGTGCCCAACACTTGGCGCTTAACTGTTGGCTCTTAAAGGTTAGCCCTTTTTCTTATAGAGCGTGGTCATATGGATGATCCATGTGCCTGAGATTTTGGTCGATAGGGGCTGGCGCACTCATAACCGTCCTACAGTTTGCACCGTTGGCACGGTTGCATTCGGTGCCAGGTTTTTACACTTTAAATAGTGTGTGTGCTAGGTTGAATGAATAAGGGTGCAATTTGTAGATGCAGAGACAACAAGCCTTAAGGGGGGACTTCTAGGAAGCCTAACTTCTTCATTTTTTGGCCAAACGAGGTGCCGAAAAAGCCCAGCTAGGGGTTTTTGGACGTTCTGAAGCCATTGGAGTAGTATATTTGACAGTTTGAGCATTGTAAAGCACATTTTTGAGAACTTTGAAAAAATAATACAAATGATCCATTGGAAGCTGGACCAGGAGATGTAGCCCAAGAGAGGGGTGAACTATTTTATCATTTGTTGTATTATGTGTTTTTTGTTCATTGATTATGATGATGTTTATATGCATCTTGAATGAGTAAATACTTTTAATGATGTGTTGCAAAGTTGATCCATTTGCTTTTAACACATAGAATTTACTTGCAAATATTTTCAAGATTACAAGTCTTCTTCATTTTTAGATCATATTTTGTCATTGATTTCAAAGTAGTGAAGAAGACAAGACATGAATAATGCATCCTCCCTGGAAGTAGTGAAGAAGATAAGGAAAGTCACTTCCATGAAGACTTGAAGTCAAGTGATGAAGGAAACTTGAAATTAGTTATTTTAATATACATTTATGGATTTCAATGATAGAAAGTACCAATGGAAAAGAATCCCCATAAGAGAGGAAAGTAATCCCCATAAGAGAGGAAAGGAATCCTCAGAAGAGAGGAAATGAATACTGAATAAATCATGAAGAATCCCCACAATTGGTTGAGGGAAAAGAGGGTGACGGGAATTTCAAATGCATGCAAAAGCTCCATGTATTGATAGTCCTCATCAAACCATTTGCAACGGTAGGTGGCACGCCACATGGTTCCTCATAGTTGAAGAGATATGTCTTATGATCAAGTAAGGTATGGTCAAGAAGCTCTCAAGAATCCCCATAAGTGTGGTAACAAATCCCCGACAATAAAGGAATAAAGTACCCAAAGTTGGACCTAATTGTACAATGAACTAAAGATGAAATTAAGTATACAAGGACAAGTCGTCCCTACAAGAGAAATTAAAATTAAAATAAAATTTACCCTTAAAACGAGTTGCAAACAAGAAGTTATAGGTTGTCCCTAAAGTTAACTAAAGGAAGTGCTTGGAAGGGTATCGTTGGAGAAGACTATTTTGGAGAAGTCTTGGGAATCATGGAGGAATGGATCACATGACATTTTGGTTAAGGAGTAGCATGTGTGTAGGGTAGTTGGAGCATGTTCGGGAGTCAGCGTGAAAAAGGAAGAAAGTAGTTAGGATTTTGGGACATTTTTCCCACATAGTAACAAGCTTAGCCCTATTGTAAAACTATAAATTGTAATGAGTTTTTGGGTAGAAGAAATTAAAAAAACAATTGTTGGATGATGAGTGAGTTGATCTTTTTGTTAGTCGAGTTTTGGTAATAAGTTTTGGAGTGAGATTGTTTTGAGTTATGACTTAGGGTTTTGGGAGTTAGTCTCGCACTGTAACAGAACAGATATGGTAGGTTTGGGTAATGTTATCTAATGCATCTTATTGTAAGCACAATTTGCAACTGTAAGGATATTTCGATGACTAATATAAGAATCTAGTCGTTGTGGACGTAGCCTAGATTGGGATGAATCTTGTTAAATCCTTGTGTCGTGATGTGTTGGTGTGTTATGTTTATGATGTTTACTATTACTGCACAATGATGATAAATTTTTAGTATTATGATTATGTCACTGATGTATATTGTTACGATTTTGCACACTTAAGTTAATAATGAATGAATGAATTTTAGGTGGATTAATGTCATGCATAAGATATATTGAATCATAATTAATGTTTAAGTAAAAAAAATTGTGCACAGAATAGATGAATGAATAATTCATAGTAGGATTATGTTGAATGCCTCACTTCCCCTCATCACTTTAGAAACTTAGTTCCTATAGCCCCTCTAGATTCCTCGGGTGAGACTTCACTTGCTTGAATGTTACTCCTAAAGGGAAGGTGTCTAAGGGTTTTTTTGGTTTGTTAATGATTAACCCTGGGTCTTCCCACTGTGCGCCAAGAAATGGTTTTGTTGCTGGTACCAAATTCTGTAACTGAGGGGAATGTTTTGGAGGTCGAATAAGGAAGAGATCACAAAATGGTTAAGGAGAAAGGAAAGACAATTTTATAGACAACATAATAGGGACTCATGACTCAAAGACGAATAATGGTGTGTGTTTACAGATCTCCATGAAATCTTATTTGGTGAATTTTTGAACAGAGGGTGGTCTGAGAGTGGAAAGAGATGAAACATATGAGTAAGGAATGGATGGACTAAGGATTCCGAGAGAGAAAGATAGTGACTTAGAAGAAGATATTGGAGTATTACATTGTGGGAAAAGGTTTAGGTATAGTAAGAAGGAGACTATGGTTGAAAGAGAAGAGAAACATAGAATGTTTGAGAAATAAGACCCCTATGTAATTCTTTAGATCACACCCTATAGATAAATGAAAGAGAAAGAAAAGGATCCTTAATGCAGTCAAACAAAATAAATAAGTCTCATATCGAAATCTATATTGAACCCATGACCCCATGTGTGTCACCAAGATTTGAAGCAAAAAAATAAAAAATTTCAAGAGAAATTGTAGTTAGTGGAAGTTAGAATAATAGTCATAATAGTGGAATCATCATGACGAACTAGATTCAGTCAGCATCACCGAAGGTAATTACTACATTGTGTTGGATTAATGAGACAGGGGTGAATTAGTAATAGAGTTTTTTAATCCTTTTAACCAAAATATGAAAGTGTTATTTATCCTTATGATAAATATAGAATTATCATGCAATAAGTGCAGAGTAAGCAAACCATGAACAATGAACAATCATACACATACACATTACAACAGTATTTTTATGTGGGAACCCAAGGCAGGAGAAAACAAAAACATAAATTTTCTTATATGTATTTAATAATTACATTCATTGGAAGCACCAACTTCCTTTGTTCTCTAGTTACAACTGAAAGGAGGCTCCAACCACCTATATTTTCAGGCTACAACCTGAGGGAAGCTACAACTCCCCAATTGTTTGGCTACAACTAGAAGGAGGCTACAACCCCCTATTTTCTCCGGATACAACTGGAAGGTGGCTACAACCACCTATCCTTGCCCCGTCCTGCCACCTTGAAATATAAGTAAGATGATGAAACCATTGTCACACTATCACTGTGAGACATACTATTGTAAACCTATTCCAATTTGAGCCAACAACCTGTAACCAACCTATGCCACTATCATGTAACCAACTTGTACCTATACTCATCATGTACCAATCAAAACCCAATAGGTACATGACCTATCTTTGATGCAACTCCTGTATGTACGTGACCTATCTATATTGCAGAATGTGTATGTACATGGCCTGTATATACTACAACCTATGTATCCCTTCTCAAACAAGGGTTTTCCACTTTTTCTTAAACTCAGACACTATGCTTCCTCTTTTCAACTCAACCTTCAACCTGTCACTGTGTGTAACCTGTAGCTATGCCATGTGCATACATCCTCATACATATCCTTTAACCAAATGTATCTATATCTCTCTATTCATGTGTCATACAAGTATAACCAAAAACACGTATAATTACCCTCACATGGACTATACATCAAACCCTTTTTTATACAACCTCTCAATACATCAACCACTTCAAAAATACAAGCTCTCAACCATGTACCAAAAAAACCCTTAACCATATGCCAAGAAATACAAGATGTGCCTCAACACTAACAAGATGTATAAATGATAAATATTGATTATACCAACAATGTATTTATATAGATCTGACTTATACAAAAATTCCCATGCAACCACTAATATATCTAGGGAAAATCCTCAAACCCCCATAACCATTTCTCATGTAGACAAAAAAATACAACTATTCATAGAAATAAGACATACATTTTGAACCAGTAGATAGATTTGATGTACCTAATCACTGTAGACCTTCCTGGGAGCTTGCTTTCAGACTCCAGAGACCTGAAATATTCATATTCTTAAGTTATTAGGGATATACCCTCATCTACACACCCTAATATACTACTATCTTTCATACATATGCACCCTGCTCAATTGCATCCCACATACACCTAAAAAACTAGGTTGTTTTCACTAATTTCTGTATTTCCGAAACTTTCTCCATTAACCCTTCGTGCTACCTCATACTTGCACAAATTCAGATGTATCAATGAGTACCTGCAATAAACCTTACACAATAATATATATTCAATGTGCTTAATATGTTCTAATAGGAAATCCTTTCTCTCTTATTTATATCTTCATGTAGCTTCATCAAGGGGTTACCTTCTAACCAACCTAACCCAATTTCCTTCTTTTAGGGCTAACCCACTTCTAACCACTTGTCCACTTCTAACCCACTATGATAAAAATAGTTAATTCCCCACTTATATTTGCAATTAAATTATTTTTAATTATTTTCTTATTGAAACAACTTAACCCATGATTGACTCCTAGTTTTACTCACTTGACTAGTCAACTTCTTCTAGGATCTTCTAGAATAATTTTGACTTATTTCGCCTTCTAGATAACTCTTGATGGTTCTCCAACTTCACAAGGCCATAACTCTCTAACCGTGAGGAGTTATGTGGCATTACACATATCATTGGAAATGGAATGACATGTACTATCCATCTAGGATAGTCTAACCTACAAATATATTAAACTTCATACCATTATACATCAATCAAATTGAAGTCCCTTAACCATATTGTTGGGGCTACTGAAATTTTCTATTGGACTTGTTTCTAGGGTTGAAATCAATGAAAACCAACCCAATTAATCAACAATCTCCCCCTTTGGAATTGATGGAAACACTCTGATGCAATACTGAAGTCATGTCGCTTATTCTCCCCCTGGAATCATGCCTTTGTTCTCTCTCTCTAATCATCTAAGTCTCTATCCTACATTTGATGAAAATCTCCCCCTTTGACATCAATGGCAAAGGCAACTTCTCATCCGAGGTTGCTCCCCCTAATAGAACTCTTCGTGAACCTTCTCCCCCAATCTCAAATTGTCCTTTGTAAGGTGTTTCCTCATGGAAATGTAAGACATATAAGATAATAATTCAAAAGAATTCATTTTGGATTAGAAATTAATCTGATTCTCTAGAGAAGATACTAAAATGCTTCCCTTAAAAGTGGTTTTGTGAATATATCTGCAAACTGTTACTTTGTTCCTACATATTCAACTCTGATTTTCTTCTCTACAACTTGTTCCTGTAGAAAGTGATACTTTATTGGAATGTTCTTCATCTTGGAGTGCATCACTGGATTCTTTGAGATACTGATAACACTTGTATTATCACAATATATAGGAATGGGATCATCATACTCAACCTTTATATCTATCAAATTTTGTTTCATCCATAGAACCCGTGTACAAAATGTTGTTGTTGCAATATACTATGCTTCGGTTGTAGACAATGATACTGAAGATTTTTTATTTCTTAGCCAAGATACCAAACACTCACTGAAGTAGAATGTTGCTCCACTAGTGCTTCATCAGTCATTAATGAAACCTACTCAATATGCATCTGTGTAGGAAATAATTGATAGATCCTTTCCTTTTGGATACCATAATCCAAAATATTTTGTTCCCTTGAGATACTTGAAAATCCTCTTCATTTCTAGAACATGCGATTCCTTTGGTACTGCTTGAAATTGTGCCACCTGCCCAACTACCTGCATTACATCTGGTCTAGATGTTGTCACATAAAGTAATATTTCAATCATTGACATGTACTGCCTCTGATTTATACACTTTGAATCATCATATTTTCTCAACTTGCAACTGGTTTGCAATATTACATTCTGAACCTCTTTATATTTTCTCTGATATACTTAGTTTGAGAAATGAAAATTCCTTGGTTTCTTTTACATATCTGAATACCCAGAAAGAAGGATAGTTATCCAAGTAATGAAAATTTAAATTCATTCTGCATATCCTTTCAAATTTCTCGCTTAACCTGTCATCATCACTTCCAAAAATAATAGCATCAACATAAACTTCAATTAATAAAATATTATCTTTAGTTACCTTGATCTATAGGTTGTTGTTTGCATTTCCTTTTCTGAATCCTTCTTGCTATATATATATATATATATATATATATATATATATATATATATAGTCAAGAGTACCATGCTCTCAGAGCTTGTTTCAGACCATACAATGCCTTCTTCAACCTGCACACATAATCTTCATTCTTCGACAACTAAAATCCTTCTAGTTGCTCAATGTAAACTTATTCTTCAAGTTCCCCATTTAGAAAGGATGATTTCACATCCATTTGATATAATTTAATATTCTTGGAGAATGCATAAGCTAGGATCAATATGATTGATTCCATTCTATAAACTTGGGAAAATGTCTCTTCAAAGTCGATACCCTCAACCTGTGTGTATCATTTACATACCAATCTAGCTTTGTTCCTGGTAACCTATCCATATTCATTCAATTTATTTCTAAAGAGCTACTTTGTGCCAATCACATTCTTTTACCTTAGTCGTGGATCCAATTCCCAAGTGTCATTTTTCTCTATTTGATCCAATTCTTCATTCATGGTCTTTTTCCAAAATTCATCCTTGTTGGCTTCTTCAAAAATGTTTGGTTCAATCGAAGATGAGAGTGTTAGGTGTAGTTGTTGTTGTAGGAAAATCTGCCTGCGGACAAGTAGATCGACCTCTAGAGCTTGACCTTAACCCTAGACAAAAAAATGCTTATCATGGACACTGACTTCCTTTCAAATCTATCTAAACTAACACATGAGAAGAAAGGATGACAGAAGTACCTTTTTATCGACGTTTGTCCCTGCACGCTCTGAGTTGTGCTCCAATCCTTTTCTCCTCCCTGAGTTCTGTGGACAAAACAAGATACGACCACTTCCTACTCTATTGATGTTAGCTTGAAAACAGATCTATCAACTAGTGATAAGTTCATGTGGCATTAGACACAAACTAGAAAGAAACAGGCCAAGCGTGTCATATTAATGAGAAAAACGACAACAGTACTTACAATCGTAGATACGAATGCGACAGCTTCGTCTAACCCTTGCCTGAAAGTTCCACAATCTGGATGACAACAGCTTCACTGATTACTCTCCTTTGGATGACTGTGAGTTTCTTATGAGATCATAAATTTCATGCTGATAATTCTTCCCCCTTTAGCTCTGTTCCAACACCACTTATGAGATCATAAGTTTGGTGTAATTCTCCTTTTTTCCATCATAGAGCCTGTTTATATAGGTTAAGAGGAGCTTAACCTCTTGAGTTATCTTTAGAACAAGTTGGGAACCTTCTTCTTAGATCAGGGATCTCTTGATGAAACCAAGAATTCGAGTACAACTTCCTCCTAATCTCGAATGATCCTTCCCTTATTCTCCTCAACGGGCCAACTACTACCTCAGATTAGGAAACACTCCCTTAGAAGGGGCATCAGAGCATTGTAGCGCTCCTTGGTAAGCCTTGGGGAAGCGCCAGTGCTCTCAAGATGAGCAGTGCTCCTTCAAAGGGGGTTGGGGAGCGTTATAACGCTCCCAGAAGCATTATAGGGGAGCGTCGGCGCTTCTAGAGATGAAGTAGGGGAGCGCTCCCCCTCCAAACCTTTGTTTCAGGGTTCCTTTCAGGTGTCAAGAGTTATTTGACTTCAGTAAACTAGTTCTCCTCCTTCAAATCAATCATGTGAGATGTTATAAGTGCCTCCTCAGTGTTGTTGACATGGCAATATGTCTGAACATCATTTGCGACACTAGTGACCAACTTGCGACACTTGTGAAAGTTGTAGGGAAGATGCGACACTTACGACAATTGAGAGGGACACTGCGACACTTATCCAGCTGAGCAATTTTGATGTGTAACAGAATGCCCCCCAAAGTATGAAGTTAGAAGATGCCAACTGATAACTGAAATACTTTGTAGATTCTCAAGCAAGGGTATAGACTCGGAGAACCTGACGGAATTTGCACACAAACATCCAACAAATATCATGACACATTTCAAAACCCAAGGTAGGCATACCTATGCTTGGCTGATCAAGATTTAGTAGGATATGGACGCCATAAAATACACTGCGGATCCATAGTTGTATTGATAAAAAGGTATAGCCACCAAAGATACAATGTGGATCTATACTCTGATGACCCGGACTGATCGTAGCCATGAAAAATACACAGTGGATCTATGAGATGACAATACATAGCCACGACCAATACAAAGTGGATTTATGTAACAGTGTATGTGTTATTTGTCCAATGGAAACTCCTTCGCAGCCTAGGCAAAGCATATATCAAAGTGATGGCTCAACCCAGGGTCTTCATACCAATCCCAATATGGTACGAATCTGACCATGTGAATAGATGTCTTGACGTCGAACATGGCATAAACCACTTGATTACCAGTCAATGGTGTGAACCGTTAACAAGTGCGAGGGAGATCACCATTAATGTCAATGATTCTCAAGGTACCTTAGTACATTCCAACGAATGCGAATGGATGATATAAAGTTGAACACCCGTGGAATCATTCGATCAGAGGTCAATGATGTAAACCTACTGTCGAATGTGAG
>JASDQU010411774.1:0-10437 GCA_032191745.1 Picea mariana | reverse complement strand
AGAAGGTTATAACGATCAAATATGACACATACCATGATACCTCGGACCAATTACCTCATGGAGCAAGAGTCCTCTCCGATGCAGGCCCAAGCCGGTGGTGATGGAAGCTGCTACTGCTGACAGGACAAGTCTGGCTGAGAAGAAGAAAGATGGGCCCTCCAGGGCCATGCTCAAGTCAATCCCGCTCTCGGTACTCCATGTCTAGGACCATGCGGGCCTCGAGACATGATCTCCTAGTTATCCCTAGATATCGGGGATAACAGGAAAAGCTCGACCCAACCGCCAAATGGCGACAACTTAGAGAACACCTACCCACTGTCACCTTGGGCAGGTATTCCCGTCACTTTAGAGATGATAGAATAACCTCAAGGGGGGAATCTCGGTGACCCTAGGGGGAATGGGATGGAAAGTGAAGATATGAAGGAAGGTCCCCCTATAGGTCAAGATAGAATATGCGGAAAGGCTTGGGAAAGAGTCTAGGTTGTAGCCAATGGTTTCCAAAAGACAAGAACACCTGCAAAGAATGTTGTACCTGCTTGAGACACAAGAACAAGCTGAGTTGTATAATGTTAGGTGGACAAACAAGTTAGGATTGCTGTCCCTAATTGCAACACTAAACAACAATGTATATCAGCAATGAAATAAGTGTTAAAGATGCTAAATAATTGCTAAAATTCCAACAAATGATGCAAGAGATAAGCTAGATAAACACTAGTGATATTCAAGAATGAAGGCACAAGACTTTAGCAATGAAACAAGGCTGTAATAAAGAGTGTTTGCAGAGATATTTTGCAGCCTTATGGCTGTAGAAAACAAGTTGTTACAGCAGTAAATCCAACCACCAAAACTCACAGAGAATCCACCCAAAAGTTGTGCTAGGCTAAGTAGATTAATGTGGAAAACTCTTAGCAAATTCTGATGGTTGAAAAACAAGTTATGAATGAAAAAGTCCTAGGGTTTCTGCAGTTGTAATGTCCTTATTATCGCACAATTTGTAGCTAGGTCAAAAGGCTAGAGGATTGAGGCCAAACTGGCGTAACAGGAACCTTCCCCACCCAATGTCACCTCAATGGGGAGGTTCTTTCTTTTTAGGGAGGTTGACCCAGGGGAGACGTCCCCGGCAACCTGGGGTTTTGAAGAGGCCAGAGTATAAAGATTAAGGCAAAGTTTCCTCCTCACAGGTTACCACCAATGGTCAGATAATCCGGCTAATTAGCCAATAAAGAAGTGTATGCCCAAAAGACAACACCTGCCTGGAACAAAACAATAACAAGATAATATGTATGCAGGCTATATATTAGTGGGTTAGTACTTCATGTAATTATCTGACATCAATATATAAGCAATGAAACAACATGTACTAATGAGATCAACGTTTTATCAATATAGCAATGGAGAAGTATTATTTCATCAATAACTATCGAGATGATGTAATCAATAATGTATCTAATCAAACTTTTACTCAATAAATGCTTTCAAACATCCTCTAATTGCTTATCATTCAAAGATGCTGCATCAAGATGGAATAACCAAGTGTGACGTCAGCCTAGTTAGGGTTAGCTAGTTAGTTAGGTTTCAAAATTTAAAGTTTTGAGAGTTGGTTTGAGCACTATCACTTCAACGTTGTGTGTCGAAGATCAGTGCCTAAGGGTATATGGAGTCATTCAAGGAGAGGACGCAAGGTTGAAGGAGTAATAGGCTAAAGACAAGAGGGAAGGGTTCTAGAGTGCTGCAATGGCAGGGCCCTAGAATCAAAACCCTAGGGGAAAGAGGCTCACTCCGGTGTTGCTTAAGCAAGGCCTTGTGCTCTTTCCTCCTTCTTTAGGTCAAACTTGGCAAAATGGCTAGCAATTGAGAAGAGATAAAACAAGAGGATTAGGTGAGGGAGAGTGTTGCAAAGGCAAGGCTCTATCACCAAAACCCTAGAAGATGGACGGCCCTAGGTGTAGATAACCTAGGCCTAGGACGTCACCCTCCCTTTAACCTTTAAAAATCAAAGCTAGCTTAAGGGAAGAAGTGAGAAGAGTGTAGCAAAGGCTAGGTTCTTTTTTCCTTCTTCAGTGGCTGAAAATTTCTCTTTAAGGGGACATGAGACAAGGACCTACTTGTGTGCTTGTCACCTAGGGTTTTAAAATCAGCAAATTTATAAGTAAATGCAAGAATTATAAACCTACAACCATTCAATTAAGAAGTTTTGCAAGAAAAACACTTACATATCATGATGAAAAGCATATGCAAACCCTAGTTGTAAACCTTCCTTCAAGAGAAATGCCAAACATGCCAAGAAAATCCTTCCATCAACAAGTGCACCTCCTTTAAAAGACCAAATACCCAAACTAGGGTGCAAAAAATCAGACCTCACAAGAGAGTGAGTTGTGTGTTATATCCAAATGAAGGAAAAACATCCTCAATATATAGTGTATCATGACCTTTAATTAAAATTAGGTCATTAAAAATAGCCGACAAGGCTACAAACCAAAATCATACTGTTTTTACATTAACTGCTAAGTAAAAGACACAAATGAGCAAAATGTGAGACGTCAAGCCCCTTTGAGGGAGACGTTAGGCCCTTTTGGGGCTAGTCCAGCATCCAAAAGTCAAACGTTAGCCCTTTCTGGGCTCCTCCAAGCTGCCACACATGCCAGCCGTCCTATCAAACTGCCACACGCTCAAGGTGACGTCAAGGCCTCCTGGGTGACGTCTTGGCCATCGAAAGGAAAACGTTCCATCTGAAGTGGGTCAACCCCCCTGGGCTGGGCTCAGCCAAAGTGTCCTGGGTGGAACGTCCTTCTTCTTCTCATGTGCAAAGGCTCGACCAATCACTGTCCTGTCTCTGCCCCTGATGGGGTCCCATCAACCATCTGATGGGCTCTTTAGCCCCATGGAGGTCCGAGCTAATCATCTCCCCATGTGTACCGGTCCAACTGACACCTGTCCGTCGGGCATGGTCCTGCACATTAAAAACTTCGCCCTCCATGGGCTCATTAGTCACAGGGATCATAGCAATGTCAATCACGTTTCATCATTAATTTTATCAAATATATGCATAAAACCCCTAATATATCATTCAATAGCTCAAAGACATTACAATGACTTACAATACAAAGCCGAAGAAAAAGACAAAATACCCTATTGGGCCAGCATCCATAAAAAAAGGAAAGTTTCCAGAGGATATCATCCAAGCCATGTAAAATGAGGTGATGTGGTCAAAGAATGTCCAGACATACGGGTAGAGTGAAAGACAAGGATGTACGATGTTATCTGTGGGTGCCTTTATAGAAGACGAGTTGTACCCGTCATGGATGCAATTCTTTCCAAGCCCTCTATTGCCTTTATTCTTTCTTTTCTTTATTGCTTTTTCTTATTTATTTCAAGGTCTAAATAGAGGACACTGCCTTGGCGTGGTGACCAGAGCTGACAGTGTTACCCACAAGCACTTTCACAGAGATGATAAGGCTGGCTCGTGATGAGACCCCCTTTCCCTTGGCCATGCAACCAAAGGTCACTGCCCTAGCGTGGTAACTAGATAATGGCAATGTCATACTGCTAGGTACCCATGAACATAATAGGTTGGCTCGTGATGAGACCCCCTATCCTCTTGGCTAGGTCTTGTTTTGTTATTTTTTTTCGGGTCCCTCTTCTTTCTTGCTGAGAGGCTTTTTATTGCCTTCTTGGGGATCCCTGGGTGAGGCATCTCTAGGTTTCATTTTTTATGGCTTTTATCTTTTACCCGCTGCTTTTACCTTCTGGGCCTTTAGCCCCTTCTTCCCATGAGATAAGGTGTAACCCCACAAACAAATCATCCTAATGCCCGAACTAGGGGAATGGGGCAGATGAGTGAGAAATAAGATGTAAAAGTGATGACATGACAGGAGCGGACGATGGCTCTTCAAAAATCCTCCGGTGGCAAACCAAAACCTATGGATACAAGCTTGCTAGGGCACCCTGTCAATCCCCCCAACCATGGTCAAGCGGGTCAATGTAAGATCCAAGCAGTTGTCAGAAACAAAAGGAGTAAGATGCATATATCTAAAGGTTATAATGATAAAAAATGACACATACCATGATACCTGGACCAATTACCTCATGGAGCAAGAGTCTTTTTCGATACAAGTCCAAGCCGAAGGTGATGGATGCTGCTGCTGCTGCTAACAAGACAAGTCTGATGAAAGAGAAGAAAGATGGGCCCTCCAGGGCCATGCTCAGGTCAATCCTTCTTTCAGTACTCCATGTCTAGGACCTGTGGGCCTCAAGACATGATCTCCTAGTTATCCCTAGAAATCGGGGATAACAGTCCCCATTTTTGGTTGTTGCTATGTTACAAAGTGGGATGCTTGCCAGAGTAGCCAGATGGGGTTGACAATGAGTTCAGGAGATATTGAGGGGTTTTATTGGGCCCGACTTGCATCGTTCATCATATTTCATCATCAAGATCCATTCTACACAACTTGGCTTTGATTCCGTTGCATTCCGATGATTTTCGTAATTTTGAGTTATTATGGGTCATATTTTAATTAAATTCACTAAGAAGGTCATATTGGGCATAATACTTGGGGAAACTTCTTAGTGTAATAGCTCATTGGAATCGGGAGGAAGAGCACTACAAGAAAAAATGATGAGAAGTGACTTTCAGTGGCCGGAGAATCCATAAGGATGGATAAATCACTTTTTAGAGGTAAAATGGTTAATTAATTAATAAAGTGATTTAATTAAGGAATAATAAAATAAAGTAAAAGTTACTTGGAGAGAAAAGGTGAACAGGGGGGATAAAAGAGAGATAGGGGCCTCTATTCTCTCATTATGTTGTTTATCATTTTGACGTCTGGCTTCTTGCTAGAGAGCCCATGCACTTGGGGGTTTTCAGGGTTTTGACTAAACAAACCCTAGAGATCAATTCGGTGGTGAAAGATCCCACTCAACTTGGTCCAAGCTTGGTCACGTAGGTGAAAGATTCCTCCCTCACCATTCTACATTAGTACCATTTAGTTACAGGGGCAGCTGTGGAGGTGTTGCCGTCCTAATGCACACTTGCAAACGTGAGCTAAGTCCAACTCACTTAGTGTGCCCTCGGAGACACAATGTTTAAGTTCCAGCCCACACTGTCACCTTGACTGGAACGTCTTCCTTCTAGGCTTACTCCTAGGGAAGCCAAGGGGGGTAGTCCCTAGTTTCTAAGTTAATTTTAAGATTAAGGTTCTAGGAGTTAGTTTCAATTCGTTATAGGCCAAAGGGGGAAAACTAGCCTATAATGATCAAGCAGCAATGCAGAATGCAAGTTTAATCTACATGACAGTCAACCCTTTTCCTAAGTCAGCTAAGACTAGTGCCTATAGTTGGGCAATGGGGTCGACTAAGGTTTGAGGGTGGTTAATTAAAGCAAAATATAACAAGTAAATCAAAATCAACTGCCCCAAACCACAAGCTGCAATGAATCACAAAAGAATTCTAAGTGTTTACAAATGTTTACAACATATACAAATCAGATGTAAAGATGTACAAGATACAAGATATACCAATTAGATACAAAGATACACCAATACAAGATATAGACAACTTATACACAAAGCATCCAAGAATCAAAGCAAGTAATGCCTCCCCAAGTGGGATACTCACTACTTGCTTGACCCACACCACAATAAGCAGATTAATATGATATTCAATATGAAACTGAAATGCTCATTTAAACGGGAAGGATACAAACATATAGTTGCAATGAATAGATGAAACAATGAAATAATTCCACAAGTATGTTTGCCTATGCATACATCTAAATCCCCCCAAACATACACATGTGATCTATGCAACTAAGTGTTGTAATTGTTTAAAGATTTTACAGATTTTAATTACCCTTCCCCCTAACTAGGTGTGTGTCTCAAGCTTCCTCCTCCACCAAATAGCTGCCCGATGCTCAAGATAGTAGGGCTACGAGTCCCTACCCTAGCTTCCAAGGTCAGCCCGCACCTAGTAAGAAGTAGTCCAGCCACGGGATCTCCCCAATGAAACCACGGGACGGTCCCCCGCCACTACCGCCTGGACTGTCCTTCAAACCCGTTTTAGATGGTGGAGGGAGATGTTTGAGGCCCCTAAAATGTTACTAAAAGTTATTAGGACCCGCGGGTGGGTCTTTAGGTGTGTTGGGTTGCTTTTTAACAAGTTTTAGACCTTCAAATTTTATCTTTTTAGCGCATGGCCGTGAGCAAAATGTGTGTAAAACGAATGCTTGCTGAGTATAATCAAATCACCATTAACATATCGAAATGTAGATAAATGATAGCATAATGTTAAACCATCAAAAGATCATCACATGAAAGGAACGTTATAGGATATTAGACCATAAATTTATGAACCATTCACATGTAATTGAAAATTAAGACAGAGCGTGAGCACTTGCAAGAATGTTAAACCTGAAACGTGAGAGCTTTAAACCATAAGATGAGACGAATCCAAAGTAAAGATGCTCACATGTAAAACATTTACTCCATAATCATAAGATATGCAATGTGTGTTTGAAAGGAGAGTACGACGTACTTGCTTAAACCAAAAGTGAACTTAAGACGTGAGCAAAAGAACAGTAAGTGCTTAAACATAGACCAAAAACGTGAGCATCAAGATGTGATAACCATGAAGAAGACGTGAGCTAAAAGGTACAATTGCTTAATCAGTGAACCAAAAACGTGAGCACTAAGGTGCCTTAAACCATGAACATTTTCAACCACAAATATTATATCATCTATGCATCATAAACTATTAAGTGCAAAAAGGAATGTAGGACGTGAGCTCAAGATGTAGTATGCTTAACTGTGAGCAAAAACATGAGCATTAGGACGTCTAACATATGCAACATCTAATCATAGGCGTGAGATAACTAGTGCAGGACGTGAGCAAAATGATGTGATAACCATAACCAAAGTGTGAGCTCAAGAAGTAAGTGTTAAATCATGAAATAGGCCGTGAGCTCATATGACATTCTTCATAACATATATCATCAGCAAAAATGTGTAACATGCACTTGAAATTTACTAGGACGTAGCTGTTCAAAACATGAGCTAAGATGTGAGCTTGAAAGAAGTGTAACATATGAAACATTTAGCCCATAAGTATGAGATTTATATGCAAGACGTGGATGAAGTGATAGACCGAAAGTGTAAGGTGCTTAAACAATGAAAGAAGACGTGAGCATGTAGAAGATATTCAACATCAATCTGTTATCTATCCATCATCACCATTAACCATTCCATATGCAATATGAAAACCAAAGAATAAACGTGTGCTCTTTTGCAATATGTGAAACCGTGAGGAAGTGTGTGCCTTAAACCATAAAACGAGATGAATGAAGCGTGAAGGTGCTTTGAATGTGAACAATCAACTCATAAACGTGAGACACTTCTGTGCAAGGCGTGGCTTAAAGGGAAGCTAGGACGTGGATTACTCAAACCAAAAACAAGACGTGAGCAAAATAGGTGTGTAACAATGAAGTACTTAACCCAAAAATGTGAAATTGTATGTGCAGGACGTGGGTGAATGAAGCTAGGACGTGAGCAAAGATAAACAATTGATACAACTTGAACTAGGCCGTGAGCTCCAATGTGATAATCCACATCAACATGTACTACTTCATCATCACCATAAAATGCAAAAGGAGAGGAGGCCGTGAGCTAAAGAGAGCACCAAAAGCGGATGCTAATCACTAAAAATAATCGAAATAGATAGCATGTAAAGCATCACAAGTTATTTTCCCTTTAGCCAAGCGATTTTGGGGATGACTCCCCCAAGGTGCCGGCGATACAAAAACTGAAAACAAGTAAAATTTTATTTTCCTTAAGCCCAGGGCGATTTTGGGGATGACTCCCCCAAGGTGCCGGCAAGTTTAGATCAATATCCCTAAGATATGACTGCACAGAAAAGCAGGGCATTCAACCTTCGTTCTCGTAGCTCCGGAGAGCCGGAGAGAGAGAATGTCAGGTAGGCTCCTGGCCGACTGCTYAGGCAGAGACTATCTTAGCAATATTAATMAAAAAAAAGAACAAAAAGTTTATTGAATAACTTAGAAATGAATGAATAAATTAGGCCAAGACGATTTTGGGGGGTTGGCTAGGCCAAGCTCACTCCCAAGGTGTCGGCAATTAAATGACTTTAAAACTATACAGAAATATGCTATGAAATAGTACAAAAATATACAAAATGTACTAGGAAAATGCTAGAAATTCGTTACCCAAGTGAGATATGTCTTGGCTGAATCTTGTGGACGAATTTCGGCAGCGTTTCCCCTTGTTGCTGGTAAGTTTCTGCAAAAACCAGCAAGCAAAAGCTTGCTGGAAATGATGAAAAACACAACAAAAGTCAAAGAAAATTTTCTGCTTTAACACAGAAAATTTTCATACAAAAATCTGCAAGAAAAAGAGTATAATAATGACCTATCTAAGAGTGTTAGATTGCTGAAAAATATATGAAATGTGTGCAGAAATAAAATGGACAACGAGAAAATGATTGGAGTGTAAGAAAGACTAAGGGTAAGCTCCTCCGGATGCTATCCCAATATCCCTTTGAGATCACCTGCAAAACTCAAACAAAAGAGTGAAGCATGGAAGTAGATAGTTGCATTGAAATAACTTAGAAAGAAATACTTGCAATCCTAAGCTATCCCACATGAACATAAACCAACAAGAATACTCTTAAATCAGTTTACCCTAGTAGAATACTCTACCAAAGATCTACTTGCTACAACACAATCAAACTAGAATAACACAATGTCACCTCATGAGAAGAAGAAACAAGAGTACTCTTCAATTTCTTCCAAAATCCTCCAAAGCTTTTCTTTATTAACCCAAAGATGAGAGAATGGTGAGTTGAGTGGCTTGATGGCAAGAGCAAGGGAGTTGGAATGAAATTTCAGCAGCATAACAGTAGCTCAAGAATGGTGAAGAAATGAGGAGGGGAGGGGTCTCTCTTATAGCTCTAGAGGCAAAGAGAGGGCAGCTTGATTGATGCCAAGTGTTGCTTTGAGAGAGAGAGTGAGAATCTCTATGGTGGGGGCGCCCTCCTTAGGTTTAGGGTTTTGGATTGATGATGTGGAGGGCGTGGGGACACAAGAGGGTGAGATGAATGGTCAAAGGGGGCGCACCTCTCATGAGAGGGGCCCACTTAACAAGTGGAAGCCAATCCAATGGCCAAGGGATGAGAGGGGCGCAAGCTAAGGAGGGAGGGGCGCCACCTATGAGAGAGGGGTGCCACATAGGTTGAGATAGTGGAGCGTGGGGTCAAGTAAAGGGTGAAGTGTAAGTCTAGGAAGGGCGCACCTCATCTATGAGGGGCCCACAAGATGAGTCAAGGCTCAAACGTGTGGTTAAGGGATGAGAGGGGCGTGAGTTTAGTGAAGGAGGGGCGCCCCACATGCAATGAAGTGGGACGTGGGGACCATCAAGTGATGAGAGAAAACTCTAGAAGGGGGGCGCCCAGCAACCATCTGATGGGCTCTTCAGCCCCATGGAGGTCCGAACTAATCATATCCCCATGTGTACCGGTCCATTAGTACCTGTCCACTGGGTATGGTCTTGCACATCAAAGACTACGCCCTCCATGGGCTCATTAGTCCTAGGGATCATAGCAATGTCAATCATATTTCATCATTAAATTTATCAAATACATGCATGAAATCCCTAGCATCTCATCTAAGAGCTCAAAGATATTACACAGATCTACTATACAAAGCTGAAGCAACCGACAAAATAACCTATTGGGCTAATACCCACAAGATAAGGAAAGTTCCCTCAGAAGATTATTCAAGCCATGTTTTATGAGGTGATATGGTTTTTAGGGATGTCCAGTCACAGTTAGACCAAGGGCAGGTGTTGTCTGTGGGTGCCTTTGTAGGAGGCGAGCTGTACCCGTCATGGATGCATTTTTTCCAAGCCCTTTATTGCCTTTATTTTTCTTTTATTGCTTTTCTTTCTTTTTTACTTCAAGGTTTGACCAGAGGACACTGCCTTGGCTTGGTGGCCAGAGCTGACAGTGTTACCCACTGGTATCTTCGCAGAAATGATAAGGCTGGGTCGTGATGAGACCCCCTTTCCCTTGGCCATGCAACCAAAGGTCACTGCCCTGGCGTGGTGACCAGATGATGGCAATGTCATACCGCTGGATACCTATGAACATAATGGGCCGGCTCGTGATGAGACCTCCCATCCTTTTGGTTAGGTCTTGTTTTATTATTTTTCTTAGGGTCCCTTTAGTTTCTTATCGAGAGGCTTTTTTATTGCCTTCTTGGGGATCCCCTGGGCGAAGCATCTCTAGGTTTTATTTCCTATGGCTTTTATCTTTTACCAGCTGCTTTTACCCCCTGGGCCTTTAGCCCCTTCTTCCCACAAGACAAAGTGTAACCCTCAAAGGTCATCCTAATGGCCGGACTAGGGGAATGGGATAGATGTGCAGGGTATAAGA
>JASDQU010411770.1:0-10504 GCA_032191745.1 Picea mariana | reverse complement strand
ACGTTGTTCCTGTTTGTCTATCGATGCACACTCTGATCCTTCCATATTCACTGTTGTACTTGCCATCAATGACAAGCATATGCTATCTGTTAAGCATTTGCCAACACTCATTGTAACAATCATCTTCTTGCGAATGTGAGAAGTTGTCACATTTCTTCTTAGAGATAAGCTGCCACCATTCCAATGAGTCTTTCACTGTATTTTTACAGTCTTTGTACATTTTCGCTCATTAATAGAAAATTGTGTATTACTGTATCTCTGTGTTTATGGTTGCATCTATGATACATTTATATTATATTATTGGATAACTAAGATATCTCTGTACATTGGTTTATTATATCCTTGCTCTCATTTTGTGCCAAAAATAATCTGGATCAGTGGTATCAGAGCATGTTGTTCTTGATCGTTTTTTAATGCATGTCCTCGATGAGGTCTAAGTATAGCAAGTTGGGTATTGAGCTTGTCTCTCTTGAGGAAAATCTCTCTCACACACCCAAGAAACACTCAATGGCGAAAGAAAATAAAAACGACAGAGCAGACGATTCTATAAATCTGTTGCTTGAGAAAGCTCTCATGTGACAGAGGGATGAAATGATGGGGAATTTTTCCCACATCCTTCAATGCATGTCGATAGCATCAGGCACATATTCATCAAGTGGATCTTCATCAAGCAACCACTTTGGAGGCACCTCACCTTTCAAGGTACAAGTCAATTTTGATATTCCTATATTTGAAGGTCAGATAGATGCGGATGCCCTAGGCAAATGGTTAAATCTGTTAGAAGGTTATTTCTATGTTCACAATTTTTCGGACGGAGAAAAGATTATCTTCGTGCTACTTAAGGCTCTCCCCCATGTCAAACATTGGTGGGAAACTTATTGGGAGAAAAGTTCCATAGAGGAGTCTAGAATATATGGGGTCGAGCCCACTTGGGATTTTTTTATGGATGCGATAAAGGAACAATATTACCCTGTTGGAAACTATGTGGACCAGTACATGAGATGGACCATACTGTAGAAAGAGAGGGGCCAAGCAGTTCTGGAGTTCACCAATACCTTCCATACCTTGCGCACCAAGCTGGGTATCAAAGACTCTGAATGACATTTGGTTTTGAAATACCGAGGGGCTCTACAGAGATACATCCAAATTGAAAAGGATTTCCTGGACATCTCATCACTCAGTGTTGCCTATCAATATGCTATTAAAATTGAGAAGAAATTTAAGCACCAGAACAAATGAGATTTTAGGTTTGCAAATATGCAACAACCAAAGTATGAGAAAGATGACCCTAACAAATAGATTCATAAAAACCATTCCAAGCCACAGGAAAAGAAGGGTCACAGAAAGACGAAGAAGGACACCGGAAAATGGTGTGATTTCCAAAAAATACCCAGGCAGAACACCGATGAATGTCGCTCAAAAATATCATTTATGGTTGAGATCAAAGACAAGGAGCCTAACCCTGATTTAGAATCCGATTAAGAAAATAACGATAGAATAAAGATCATCTACACAGACCGCACTGTTATTTTTGTGACCGCAATAATTCAACCAGAAGAACCAATAGATTCTAAAGAGGGGGAATGCCTTTTTCATTCACAGATGTGGGTGAAGGGGACCCAACTGCATGCGGAAGCCAGAAGAACCTCATCTCAGCAAAGGTCATCAAACAGTTGGGATTATCGGCAACACCACACCCACAGTGATACAACATCGGGTGGCTTCGCCAGGGACGAGACCTTCGTGTTAGCCAAAAATTTTGATTGTCATATGGCATCCAACCCTTCAAGGATGAGATATTATTTGATTTTTCCCCATTGGATGTATGTAATGTTCTCTTGGGCCAACAATATATGTGGAAACGCCATGTTGTTTATGAGTCTCGACCTTGCAATGTCATTGTTTCTCTGGGGGGTCATTTCTACAGAATACCAGAGGTAGTTCCAACTACTTTTCCACCTAAACAGTGCCACAAGGTAGTATCTCATACTACAAAATTTAGCTTCTTCGCAATCTGTTCAAAAGGTGAACAGAAGGACACTGCAACTACTACAACCTTGCCCCAAGCACGTTCTATCCAATAGAAGCAGGTTGACAAGGTTGTAGCAAAGAAAAAAGATTCCTTATGCACACAGTCATCTCAGGTAGCCCGACTGGTTGAATAGAGTCAGCCCCGCCAACAACAGGTTCATGACAACCTTCCACAAACCGAGCAGCACGTCTCCAACAAGGCAAGCAACTCACTAAGATTCATATTCAACAAACGTTTCCCTCTCTCCCCCGAGAACTCAAGGCAATGGAGACCATTGCTTCCTAATAAAGGGGGATTGATCCAGGTGGATATCGGTGGCCACCCACCTATTCCACTAGCTCGAAAAATAGTTTTCCACCTTGGCAGTTTTTTGACAGTTTTTCGGGTTCCAAACTTCTGGGGTCATTTTGAGGCCCTAAACGACGTTTTTTGGGGGGATTCAGGGCCCAAGTGAACAATTAGGTAGTAACTTGGGCTAGTCGAAAATCGTTCTTCTCAGTTAGACCTTTCCAATGGTGTATCGATTTCCCCAAAAGAATATCGTATGCAAAAGTTACGCCCCTGGGAAGTTGACGTATCAACTACCCCCAGTGGGACCCACAAACCTTTTGGCTTTTCATCTTTTGGGGTTAGGGTTTTGGATTTTAATTATGTTAAAAAGTCCTTTGGAGCCTCATTATAACAATCATATTCTTGCGAATGCAAGTAGCCATCACATCTCTTCTCAGAGATAAGCTTCCACCATTCCAGCGAGTCTTTCACTCTGTATTTTTACAGTCTTTGTACATTTTCGCTCATTAATAGAAAATTGTGTATTACTATATCTTGTTTATGGTTGGATCTCTGATAAATTTATGTTATATTATTGGATATATGAGATATATCTGTACATTGATTTATTATATCTTCTCTCTCATTTAGTGCCAAAAATAATCAGGATCAATTATAATTTAGGGTTATGACATATGGTATTAGAGCGAAGGATTTCAACCCTAAAAGGCCTATGGGCTTTCCTAATTAATTTAGATATAAATATTATATATATAATTTTTTTTTTAGGTCATTACATTAGTTGGAGCCAATTTTGGATTTGATTTACCATAAGAGGATATTTGTTGTTGATTTTTGTATCTTCGGGAGGTATTCCCACTAGAGGCCAAGGTGCCATGCATGTGGGAATTTTTTTTTGGCACCACTTTTGACTTTCCTTTTAGTGAAATTGACCTAGAAATGAGGCTAAGGCCTCATGGGAAAGTTGATGGGGTTTGTGGGTTTGTGTGGGGGTGCCACACCCACAAAGAGGATTAAAACATTATAATTAATTTTTGATTTTAGGAAGGGATCCTAAACTCACTCATTGGACTCCTATATAAATTAGAGATTTCATTGTGACATTAGATCATCATTGTGGAAGACTGGAGTTGGAATAAGTGAGTCTTCACTTGTGTCAAGGAGGATTGGTGATCTTAGCTAGGAAAATATGCAAGGTAGTGAATTTGACATAGAAGAAATAAGGTGGAAGAGAGTGAAGTGTACAGAGGTGATTGTACCATTTTTTGTACGCATACATGGTTTGCAAACGAAAGAAGTGAGTATATACGTGGGTTGCATAAGGATGAACCACGTATAGGGTATACACAGTTTGTAGGAGAGAAAACCACACATGTTCGTTGGTTTCCAGTTGGTGAATCACGTATCTAGTTTTTTGGGTAGGTACGGATCCATACAGGATGATAGGTGATGTCAGTAGGTTGTACATTTGATATACAATAGATTCTTGGGAAAAGGAGATTTCCAGATATTGTTGAGGTTTTGTTTTCTTGTTCGTATATTGGAGGACAAGGTTGTCCTCAGATTTGGTGATTTTGAGAGGACTAGTTCTGTCCTCAGATTTGGTGACTTTGAGAGGACAGGTTTTGGTCCTCAAATTTGGAGAATTGGATAAAGTTATAGAACAAAAATATTGTGTCTCTTGGGTATTGATGATTCATCTCTGATCTTGTTTTTTTTGTTTCATATGTTTTCTAGACAATAATTTTAGTGTAAATTTGTTCAATGATAGTTAGATCATTAGGAAGCAATTTTCATATCTGAAATTAGTCAAATAGAGTTGCATGTGAAAATTGGCATTTGTAGCATCTATTTCGAATTTTTTTTTGAGAACCAATAGATCTACCACAATAGTTGTTGGATCTACTTGAAATTTCTGAAATATTGGTATATATGTAATACGAAGATTGACGAGCGGAATATGAATGTGAATCTATGGTAGTTTTATTTTTCGTGGGATGTTTAATATCATAGATATATGTAATGGAAGCCTTGTTATTTTAATGAATAATGTGGATGGTGTGAATTTACCTACATCCATTGGAAACCCTTTTTTTTTCTTATGGAAAATGGATCGAGTATAGATCTACTGAAGCTATCTTTGATTCAATACATGTTCCTGGACGGTAAAATACTCATGGAACACAAACTTAATTTTCATTCCCTTTTCACCTCGATTTTCTTGCTATCTTATCAGTTACAAATGTTCAAAATCACTAAAAGAGTGTAGAGAAATGGTGGAACACAAGTGGACATCTTCGTGTAGATTCAACTCGAATAGCTACAAGATTTTGTTTTAATGATTTACATTTCAAAATGCAATTAAGTGGCCTTGGTATGTATCACAATTGTTGCGCCTTTTAGTGTATAATTACAAGTTTGTGGTTGAAACAATGTAAGAGACAACAAGTATTATGCATGCACGATTATCCTTGTAGATTAGGGAAACCTACAACACTGTTGTCATATGATATAGATGTTGGTGGTGACTGGCATCACTTAGGATTTGAAGCATACTTGATACTAAGAATCTACCACATTTTCAAGTAGAGTGATTTTTCAACTCCATATCAAAAGTGAAATACTTTGCAATGAGAAACATTTTTAATTCTTGTTAATGATTCACTTAAAGTTTCGGTTCTCTTACCAGTTATGAGTTTATTTAACAACTTGTTATAACCCTAATTTGCACCAGACATGCTTACCTGGCATTAGGCCATCTCATATTCCTTCTTTTCCAAAACACTGCTGAACAACTCTTCTTAAAAACCCATTTTATAAAGACCCACCACGTGCCCTGCTCCATTACTGCATGCGTGCACACGCTAGCTGACCCAATACAACCCGCGTGTACCTACAAAAGCATGGAAAAAGGAAAGTTGTTGATGGAACACACAGCTTTGGGTAAGTTAACTAAACCTTTTGGCCATGCATGGCAGGTCACTCAACCAAATACCTAGCTTCTTCTAGCCTATAAAAGAAGGGTTAGGGGTCCCATTTGAAAGGAGCAGAATCATAATAAAGAAACTATACCCGATTGAGAATTCCCTTTGTCCCAAACTTTAGCCATCCTTGTGCAAAGAGAAGTATAGAGAAAAGTAGTTGGAAGACAGTGGAAGAAGAGCCCAGGACCAGGATCGAGGATCAGTAGCCGACTTTCTCATTGTAAGGTGTCAGTGTGAAGTTAATAAAAGAATTGTTTTTCTCGTCCCGCCATATGAGATTGTCATTATTGGAATATTGATTGTATGATTGATTAAATCTCTAACCCATTAGTTCATAGATCAAATGCATATGGAGTTCTTTGTTTGTCTTTAGTGAATGCAGGTCAGCATTGGGAGGAGAGTTGCGGTCAAAGAATGACCAAGCGCGAAAAGGGATCAACATCAAACACAAAGAATAAGGTACGTCAACTTAATCTAAGAATCTTACATATGAGTAATGGGGGTCTAGGCATGGGATGATGGTAAAAAGTAAGAATCTTCAGGTCTTTTTTGCATGCATGATAAAACCCTTAGTGCTAGTCCGTAGGAGGGATTTCCCACCCACAACAGAATTGGCGACCATACTGGGGACCTCTAGGGTTTCTGGGAATGTTTTTTCTTGGGTATTTTTAAGAACTGGTTTCATTTATTGTTTTTAAAGTTTCTGCAAAAGTCTGAGCTAACAGAGATTCTAGTATTCCACACCAGTTATCTTTGTTTCTTTGCTTGACTGCATTTTCTTTTTCTTTTTCGAGACCCATAGAGGTACACGCGGCCTGTATAAGGCTTGCACGCATGTATATGTGCCCAAACTTCACATAGCCCGCATGGAAACGCTAGCTGATGAAGTAAAAATAGTGTGGCTAGGTTCAAAAAACTTGTATTAGAGAGGCAATCATCCTCTCCCCTGTCAGAAGTGATACTTCTCATGGGTTTTCTGGAACTCATTTTGTTATCACTCCAGGAAACTCTCCTAGGCTGTAAGTCAAAGATGCCTGGTAACTAACTCTTTTTGGGAAATATTTTCTTAATAATTGATGTGGTTTTTGGATCAAGATGAATATCTAGGGACTGGACTGTGTGTTCAAGACCGTCTACTCATATAAAATATCACAAGGCCTTCTAGTAATGCAGTCAGACAAGGTTTGATTAAATGGAAGAGAAAATAGCTATTGAACCAGATTATACTCATATAAAACAAGCACAATGGGTTTAATAACTAAGGAAATAACTTATGATTATCAACTTAATCAATCAATTAGTGAGATGACAGTCACATGTAGATTGAATGAGAATCAATAAAGAACCTTCACTCATAAGATATCAAAGAACAGAAAAGAAAAAATGTGACAACACAATTGAAGGAAGCTTGCAATTTTTCATATAATAAGAATAGGTCTCTCTTACAGTAGCAGCATGTAGAACCCAAAATCAAACCCTTCATTCATCTCCCTTCTGTAGTTTTATAGCTTAACCATTCAGTTATCAGATCCTAAAACTATGGATCTGAATTTCCAGAAATAGTAAACAAAAAATAGGAATAGATCCTCACATAAAGTAAATCTTTATCTGCTGGCCCTCAAAATATGGTTGAAATCTGATGATGTGTAGCTCAGCCTCCCAAGGCTCTCTGAAATTCGAATTATGTGATGTGGCTCCCAAAACCTTGAAATTATGCCTCTTTTAAAGATGGTAAATGACATTTGTACACCTTTTCTCCTCTTCATTTTCCAAAAGTGGTTGATTAAATAGACTTGATAATTCATTAAATAAGCCTTAGAAGAGGTTTCAATTCATTCTCATGCAAAAAATTATGATCTGGGTGAAAACCGTAACATTCTGGCCGTGACAGGCTTTCCGCAGCGCATAGCCCGTGAAAAACGCTCCGTAGCTGTTGAAAGGCGTCACTTTCAACAGCTAACTGGCAAAATTTTCGGCGAATTAGCTGTTGAAAGCGGGCAGATTTTCAAAATCAAATTTCTCGGTCATAGAAAATCTGTTTTTTATGTATGAATAGTTGATTGACATCTAGAGAATATAAGATTTCTAATGATGTTTTCAGATCTTCATTTGGAGCTCAGGAAGGGATTGAAAAGTGCCCTGCAAGTTTAAGCATCATTCTTTCCATTTGCAATTTAAAAACCTAAACGATCCTTTGTGAACAATGTCTGATATGGAACCAAAGATTTGATTTGATGTTGTCAACCCGGGAATACAACATCTATACCTGAGCCACTAAATTCGAACTTGCCATCCTTGATGCCATGATTTTGGAGCATGAGTTTCTGAGCCGGATCCGAGATGTAACCCGACTAGGACGTGAAACTCGAGTTGAAATGATTACCTACTTCCACCAGCGCGTCTTTCTGATCGCATGTTGATTTGATTTTGAAACGTGTATAAGTGCACGTGATTCATGCTTTCTCCAACCAATGGCCTATGGAAAACATCCCTCAGCTGTAGAAACTTACCACTTTCACCAGCGCATGATCCCACACGAACTACTCCTTAGCTGTTGAAAGCTTTCACTTTCCTCAGCGCGCCACCATGTGAGAACTTATCCTTAGCTGTTGGAAGTCTTTACTTTCACCAGCGCATGACCCTGTGGAAAACCCCCGTTAGCTACGGAAAGTATTCACTTTCCTCAGCGTGTGACCTTTTAAGAACTGCTCCTTAGCTGCGGAAAGCATGCACTTTCAACAGCGCATGACCTGCGAAACTGATTGTTGGACATTTTGAAATTCACCATTTTCAACAGCGCACAAACTTATGAGACGTGCTCCTTAGTTGCTGAAAGTCGCCACTTTCCACAGCTAACACTCAACTTTTGGACACACGTTAGCTGTTGAAAGTGAATTATGCAAATTTTGAAAAGAAGACTTTATGGATCATATTATTTTCTAAGACAAAAACCAAACCTAAGTTTTGCAACTATAGAAACTCAAAAATGAATTGAGGCAACTACCGATAGCCATGCTATCCACCACAAAACTCGACTAAAAGGATGGTTTTATTTTGGGAGATAACATCTGGCTCCAACTGGGATGGAGACCTCCCTGTGAGGTTTCCAAGAACCTATTAGTTCCAGTAGCCTTAATCATTGGGGATGGAGTCATCAAACCTTTAGCACTGATCCCTCTGCAAACCTGTAGTAGCATTGGGCATGGAGTCATCAAGCCTTTAGCACTGATCCCTCTGCAAACCTGTAGTAGCATTGGGCATGGAGTCATCAAGCCTTTAGAACTGATCCCTCTACAAACCTGTAGTAGCATTGGGCATGGAGTCCTCAAGCCTTTAGCACTGATCCCTCTGCAAACCTGTAGTAGCATTGGGCATGGAGTCCTCAAGCCTATGCAACTGTTCCCTTGTAACTTGCATGCAACCCAAACTTATTCATGAAATCAACAACTAAAAAAGATCAAACTGCTCGCGTGGCGAACTTATTATTCTACCTACCCCTACACTAGCCATCTCAGTCATTTGTTAAGTGAATTCTGATTTCCATAGTAGCCATCCAAACAATTTGAACACTGAGGAAATCTTGTCTTTATTACTGATCAGCAAATGATGTTGAATATGCAACCACAGTGACAAGGAGCTTTTCAGGAAACCATATTTACCTGAGAACATGGGCGAGTTGTAGAAATATGAAACTTTTGAGTCCTCTGAAAAGTGTAACTCCATGAAGGCTGCCACTGGATCGTTGTAAAGAAGATAAGAAACATGTTGCTCTTCAGGAAACAACTGCACATCTATGACAGCCTCTTGTTCAGCCATGACTATTCTTCTGCAAGAAGACTGATCATCTTCTTGTCTTCTTGAGATTAATTCGTGATTATTAAAAACTATAATTTCCTTATCCGAATAATGCTCACAAGAGGATAACAAAATAAGATTTCCATCACATGAATAAGAAACAGCTAAGAACGTATAGTTTATTATGAAATCATCAGTCATCTTAGGCTCTTCTTGATTTACAAACTAATCATAAGCTTCACATGCATACCTGTCTCTGGAATACTCAGCGGACACTGAAAAATCTGACCCTGAAACTGAATCGAACTTACATGTGGGCTGCTATCCCAAATCTGCTCCAACCTCATTTCTCTCCTGCTCAACCATGGTTGTTTCTTTGCTGGAAAACTGATCACCTTCTTGTTCCCTGTCTATAGAACATTCTGCCAATGTTGATGAATCTGATTCTACATCTGAAATGTACTCATCCTCAGGCTGCTGGTCCAAATCTGCTTCATACTCACTGCTTTCTTGCTCGGAATATGAAATATACTCATAGTCTTCTTGCTCATATGTTTGTAGATTTTTAGAATTAGCTTGCATTCTGATCCACCTAGATGCACGGATGTTCTCCTCTACCTCTTGCGCATCTCCAAACAATTGAGTTAAGGATGAAGACTCCCTTCCTAGCAGAAGAAGGGCAAGTTTTGAGTAAAGACACATAACATAATGTATCATGGCAGCTTTTTCGGAAGGTCGGATCTCCAAAGGCATGTCATGATAAATGCGGTTAAACTTTCGATTGAAAATATGCAAAGTTTGACTCCGCTCTCTCTTCAAAGCATAAAAGTCAACAAGGTAAGAATCTAGAGATTTGCACTTGCCCCAATACTTCAAGAAAACATTAGAGAACTCGGTCCAAGAACCAATTGAATCATCTCTCAGACTTTTAAACCATGCAGCAACATCTTTGATCAAAGATTTCGAAAACATTCTCATGATCACATCTTCATGCACAATTGAAAAACGATCAACAAAATCCAAAAAGGATTCTGCGTGCCCCTCGGCTGAAATTTGATTCTCTCCGAAAAACGAAGGGAGATATTCATAATAGTCATTAGGATAAGGATGAAGAAGATGGGGTAGCTGTAAAGGTTTGAACATCTTCATCCGGATCTTAACTTGAAAAGCTGTGGGTTGATCATGAGATATGGTAAGTTGTTGATCAGGTTCAGAAATTATGGCCAGAGGGGCTGAGATCTGGGCAGGTTTTGAAACAAGTTCAACCTCCTCAAGGTTGTATGAATGCTCAGATTCAGAGGGAATCTGAATGCAGATCTCGTCTTTAGGAATAGGCTGAGGTAAATCTATAGGATCGACATCAACAACATAAGGAGGCTGCAAGCTTTCCTCTTCTAAATAT
>JASDQU010411768.1:0-10455 GCA_032191745.1 Picea mariana | reverse complement strand
TGATAAGCTATTTATGATAAGGAAGTTTTTGCTGGGTTTTCTTCCCCTAGAGGGTTTCCCAGGATAAATGTTGTGTCTATTGTGGATGTGTATTTCTCAGTGATCTTGTGCTTATTATGCTCTTATCTTTATGAAATGCAAAGAACTATAATAATAGCATAAACATTAACAAGATGAAGTTAGTTGTAAGCAATTTATGTATCTCTTCTTTGACAATGTCTTTCATAGTCGAGTTCATTCAAAGCTGAGGTTGACGAATCGGTCTAACTCCTTCCTTGATATATATATGATGTGTACACATATCAGGGTGGATCCCCTTCATCTCAGAGTAATCCCAGGTGAATGCATTAGTATGCTTTCACAACACTTGAACCAATCACTCTTTTTGTTGTTTGGTCAGTACTTGGTTGACTTTCAAGGTTTTCTCTAGGTTAATTTCTATGGTTTCTATAAGGGATCCTTGGTATTTTTCTTATATTAGTTTGTGTTGAATCGGTGATATGCTTGTGGAAGCTAAGGAAAGATGATTTTATGGTCTCATATTATGCTCAAGAAGATGTTTGTTTTGTGAGGAAGAGGAGGAGGCTATAAAATCATTGATTCCGCCGTCCTCTGTTTTTTCTCTTATGGTCGGTTATTGATCTATGGATAAGACCGGACAGGATTCCCCTTCTTCATAACTTTTTTTTTAATCAACCCAAAGTGTTGTTTCTAGGTCTATGTTGGATTTGGCAGGAGGGTAGAGAGTTAATTTTTTGGTAGAAGTGTCATGGGAAATATTCATGTTTCTCAATTGACAACTGATATAAGCATCGACAGTGCCTAGTCATGGTCGTCCCAGGATTAGAGGATACCCGACCACTAAAGTTTTAGGTTGTAGGACCATGAAGTCAATGGTATATTCCCATGAATCCATGAATATCACTATATCTTCTATAATTCCTTATGGTTTAATGATGGATCTATCAGTGAGTTGAAGTACAGTGGGGGTTTCCTTAAGGCATTTAAGTGTTAAGGCTTTCATGGTCTCGCGTGTCATAATGTTGATGGTGGCCCCTAATTTAATTAACATGTTATTCATAAGTGTATTATTAATTTGCACATTAATGACTGGACTGCTAGGGTCAAAATACTTAGTGGTGATAAATCCCCCCACCATTAAATATGATAGTTTCCCCATGACATGAATAGTTTGGGGATCCTTTTGTTTTCTATCGAGATTCCTCAAACAAATTTATCTTACCGCTTTTGAATAAATAGGTGTGTCCTTAATGGCTTGGAATAATGGTATTTTGACACACACATTCTTGATTTCTCATAAAAAAATCAAATTCAGGTTGTATAGATGGTTTGTCTTGATTTATCCTTTCAGGATAGGGTGGGTACCGAAGTACCGAATGGGTATTTTCAATTTTTGAAGTTTCCTAAGATTCTTTTTGTTTTGATTCTTCACCTAGGGCCTCCTCATTTAGATATTCAATGCTAATGCAAGGTTGGTCCTTGGTTATAATATTCTTATATCTAAGGTGATTATCGTTACAGTCTAGGGAATAGATGGAGTAAGTTGATTAGGTCAACTATTGCAAGTCTAGCAGCTTGCGTTGGTTGGGTTAGCCTCCCGTTATTTGTGTTAGGTATGAGTTGTGAAGGTAGTTTCGATCGAGGAGGGGTGGATTTAGATGTCTCCATCTAAGGTGGGGGAAGAAGTTGCATTGGAGGTTGTGTAATAAGTTTTTGGAGTCCTCCCATGGTGGGGTTTCTCCGACCTTGCTTCCATGACTGATTGGGAGGGGGATCTACCCATTATTGAGAAGCATATTGCAATAAATGGTTATTCCAATATGAATTGAAATATTTTGATTGGTCTTGGATCATACCTTGAGGTCTAGGATGTTAGGGTATCTTCTGAGAGATGTAGAATAATTGTTCATGCTCCTCAGTTTTTTGATAGATGTCCTTCAATCTAGGAAAGGATGGAAAATTATGTATAGCATGGTCCTCGTTGCATATCCCGCATAACTCAATATGATCCAATGGACATTCTCTCTTTGGGTGCTTCGTTCTACACTTTGAGAAAAAGATAGCCAATGCTTGTTCTATTTCCTCTTGTTTCTTCTTTGTCTATAGTATATACAGTTGGTATCTCTGGGAACTAAGTATATCTATTATAAAATATACTAACATAATCCCAATTTATTCCCTTGTTACTCCACTTCCAGCAGTCTTTCATGTTCTTTCCAATATATCTCTTGTCCCTTTGCTTGTTTTAGATGTGCCCCTAGAATACTTACGATGAAGTTCCAAGATAATATCATACTCCGGTTGAGAGACATATCCCCCGCCCATAAGGTTTAGGATTTCTATACAATCATCTTAGATTCCTCTTATAAATAATACACATCGTGTTTCAGGAGCCAAGCCTTTTTAGGTTTTAAGTGAACCATTCGACGTATTCTTCCAAGCTCTCATCTTCATGTAGCATCATCTTGAAAACTTTCTCTCTTCTTTCCTTATCTTTGCAGTAATCTTGGTATTTGTCTAGAAATTTCTTTGTCATTTGGTCCCATGAACGAATGTTGTCCTTTCCGATGCCCATGAACCATCATATCGTACAACTCTTAAGTGTGGCAATAAAGAGCTTCAATTTTTGGGCATATGTCGCATAGTCGTAGCTTCTGCAAAGAACATCAAACTCAAAGAGGAAGGTATCAAGATCTTCTTTAGATATCCCGTTAAAGTTTGGTAAGGAGGAATGAGGGATTTTCTTCATCTTGGTTTCCTCATCAGCTTCTTTGATTAGGAATTTGAAAGTCGTCGATTCCTCTTTGACAATTTCATGTGCCATTTCCTTCTGAGGGTTGTCCTCTGCTTCTAAAGGTGCCTCAAGAAAAATGAATTCTTCGAAATGATATTGCTTGTTTATCTGCTCCTCTGACAATGGTATTTTTGTGTACAGAGATCCTTGCACAGTCTCTGATACCCGAGGAGATGCTTCAGGCTAGTTTTTGGCAAGAGAACTTGTTGTGGGTGATAAGTAATTTGGTTGATGTTGCTCCTTCCCCTTTTGTAATTGACCTGCACTGTTAGCTTTTGGGTTTTTTTTGGAAGAGATAATAAATCTACCCTGTTTATCTCGATATTTGGGCATAGAAAAAACTTATAAAATCATCCTACAAATCACTAAAATGAAATCATAACATCTATTCTAGTGAAATGAAGAAAAATCCACACAAATTAAACCTCACTACTTTCTTCTAACAATTTCCCGACAGTGGTGCAAAAAATGACAAACCTTTCAATTACTTTCTAATTAACTTAGGAAATGAATGAATATTTGTACATTTAATTATCAATCTAGGGATTGTGTAGAACTTGTGAATTGTTGTGCATAATCTATGCAAGAAGAGTGTTGTTTTGACTATGGCATTGTAGCACTTTAATGTCACAATTTCAAAGACTCGTAATACTTAATTAACTTACCAACATATGTTAAGAGCTAAGTTGCTCTAGAGGAATTAAATCACACTTGTGAGAATTGAAATCACACTTACGGGAAATTAAGATCATGCTTGGGGAAATTTAAATCACTCTTGCAGGAATTGAAATCACTCTTGCGAAAATTAAAATCACACTTGCAAGAATTAAAATCACACTCAAAAAAATTAAAATCATTCTTGCGGAAATTGAAATCACTCTTACAAAAATTGAAATCACTCTTGTGGAAATTGAGATCACACTTGGAGGAAATAAAATCACACTTGCAGAAAATAAACTTATGCTTATGGTATATTGGTGACTTGCTCGAGTATAATGAAGGTATTGTGTTGTCACAACAATTAAGTGTTTGTTCATTCAATATTAATCCAATAACATAAATCCAAAATTGTAAAGACTAAACCTAAAGAGAATCAGACAAGAAACACGCTAAGTGTAGCTGCAAGCGGAGTTGCGCCTACAGAACTGCATCATAAAAAGAAATTTGACGGATTTATAGCAACGTGAATCGCAACAACTAAATTATGTTATAACCAAAACTTGAAGAGCCAAAAATTGTAGTAATGAAAAGCGCAGAATGATTGTTGCAAAATGTTGAACTTAGAATACCAAACCACTCATAAATCGTAACATTGTTATGTATACTAGGAAATATAGCAGACCAAAAGATAATTTGGAAATACGACAACTACATTATGATTCTAGAGCAACAACAAACCAGAAAACATACACAACATGTGAATAAATTTATGGACCTGGAATTACAACAATTGAAAGCATCTATGTAATAGAATAATTGAACAGAAGTAAAATGATATTTCTAACACTATCGTTACAAGAAATACTTATCTAAGGAGGGGGCCCAACCCCCTCACGCGAGGTATTGGATTAAGGAACTAGAATCACATGACCAATCAATAAATAAACACACAAGTAGAAAGTTGGAACTAAATGTATATTGTCCCAAGTTGAAATATACAATAGAAAAATATAATTGCTCGAATAATTTCCTTCCCCATCTCTTAGGGATCCGAGGATTTTATACAATACGACTACTATTCTAAAATTATACAAATAGTGGATGGAAAGCTGTGAGAATCCAAATGTTCATCTAGTTACAACGACTCTTTCAATTACATGTGCTTGTTGAATCAATAGGTAACCAACTTCTGTAGTCACCTATTTTTCTTCTGTCGCGTTTTCTCGCGGAGATTGGTTCCCAATTTTCAGCTCCCAACTGCCAACTATAGCATTGACCATTGGGTTGGTGAGATATTTATGGAGTTGTAGCATCATTCTTGTAGTTGTAACTATTTTTTCTAGAATTGAAACAATCACATATGCACCTTGAGCTATAGCAGTTGGGTTTTGCGCCCGAAATTGCAACAAGTTTTTTTGCACTTGAAACTATATCATCTTGCAGTTGTACCAGGCAGCTGTTGTAGCTAGTTGGAGTATTGTAGCTACTAGATTCCTGTCCAACAATGTTAGTGACTGATAATAACAGGATCCTTCCTAAGAATTATGAAAAAATAATGTAATAATGGTGTATGGGGTAGGATTCATACATTTGGTGACAAATGAGGTGAACTGGATAATGGAAGTATCAAAAAGGAAAGTGATAGATGGCATATGTTAAGAAAAAAGGTTTATAATGGTGTTGAAAGTATTATGTTTTAGGCACCCATCAATAATATCGTGATTAAATTCAGGACTCATCGATTAAAGCTCACAATAAATCCAAATCTCATATAAGTCACCAATATTAAAAGCAGGATTTATGATTGATTGAGTTATCAAGACAGTACATGGTGAAATTAAATAAAATCAAATATTTCAAGTTGTAAGTATCGACAATAGCGCCACCTTTTGTCAAAAGCAGAATGTCAAGGAAGAAAAAGGAATTGTATTGTGGAGATACATTGAACACACTAGGGCGTGAGAATCAAGAGTTCCAGTGGTCCAAGGCATACAATTACCACAAAGCTCTTTATCACGCTGAGAATAAAACAAACTTAATCTGGAACTCGGGAATAGAATTAGCAAGTTGTGTTCCGGAAGTGACATACTTCAAAGATATTTTTCAATGGTGAACATACAACTTCATCTCTGAAAGGAGAATAATTCAATTGCAAGTTCATCAACCCATCTCTTTAGATCCTTCAACATTCTCCAAAATTATACAACTCCATAAACCTACCATGCGATTCAAAAATGAATAGGCAGACGAATTTCTGAAGCAACATCAAGTAGGAAATAGGTTTCTAATCAATTACTTGGAGAATCCAACCAGTAACCCCAATACTCCCAGGCTTGAGTTAACTTCATTAAAATACCTATACAAAGAATTTGCATGGTTATTCACCCACATTATCAGTGTGGAATCTATTGTGTTTATATCAAGAAATGTTATATATTCCATGCACTATGCTTTGCCTAAAAAATCCATTATTTATTGGGGTTATCTTATCTCAAATGAAATTTCTTTCCAGTTGAATAACCTCAAAAATACGTGAAAATTTTATATGAATTCTTACCTCATTTTCTCTATCACTTATGGCCATGTGTTTGAAGACTTTCCAACGGAAAAACATGTTGATTTTTAGTTGGAGCCAGTTAATGCATGGTATTCGGTCTTGTACATGAATAAAGCTCAATACAATTTTCACTCAGTTTATAACAACTTCATTTTAGAATTCAAAAAAAAAATATTTGGTCATAATACATCGAGACTATCCCTGGAAGTAGCTACCTTTTTCTCTCGCAAAGGATCTTATGAAATGTCTTAGGAATTTATTGTTATTATATTGTTTGGTAGTGAGGAGAAGCCTTTTCTTTTACCATTCTACGTATCAGATAAACTCTTTTGCGAAGAAATGTGCAGACAATACAAGATTTGGGCCCATTTCTTCCATGATAAGAGGAAAAAGCAATTCATACCCCTACCATGGAAAATTGGGAAGTTTACTGTGAAGCATATAACCCACCTTAATTAATTGGAAAGACATCATGAAAAATTGGGTTTGAAGGAAACTAAATTTGTTGAGGGTTTTGACCCAGACAACAAATTTACTGCACATATGGAATTAGTAGGTTATTCTTCACATTTCAATAAAATTGAACAATTTCAGGAGGGTGGCAGAGATAATTTATATCTCCATGAAATAGTGGCTTACCAAGTTTCAAATGACACAGCAGAAATAAACAACGCCAATGAAGGACACAGACAGCACGGCAGGGAAGTGACAATTCAAACCCCTAATTCACCAACAACATTCCAAAGAAGCACTCCATCGAGAATGAAGAATAGAACCAATGGAATGGAAACCAGAAAAACATCAGTTGGAGGGTTAGACGACATTGAAGATAAAAACCCGCCGAGGAAAAATCTCAAAAAAACACATATTACATATACTCCTATGAAAAGAAAAAGGAATAAATCATCCGCAGGGTTAAGCATATCTGAAGTCCAGGAGAGTCCACGTGCAATGGACATGGATGAACTCATTGAATAACCTAGCTGGTCTGCACAAAGATTATTAGATATAAGGGAAATTGTTGATGCTATGATTATGTAGGATCCCAAAATATTTGAAGAGGAATATGTTACTTTGCACCATGTGGCCTACAATCGTGAGACTAAGAAATTGATACTGGAAAAAGTAAATACTAAGAATAAAGGGTCATCAGAAAGATGGAAATATTCAATTGATTTTGATGGAGTAGCACTGTCAAAAATTACAGACTTCCATGGAGTTACTGGAGATGCCTTGAAGCAATCAATTGAATGGAAAAAGAAAATTCAAAATTGAAGAGGAAGATAAAATAATTATAAGTTGCATTGGTACCAGGACCATTCTTTCCTGAACCTTTGAGTTCAATCCAACCTGCACTTGTGTTAGAGGATACCCTGAAAACCAACACAAAGTACAAAGGATCATCAAGCTTATTGCAAGATATAAGAAAATATGTTGGTGGTTCCATACAAAAGAGATATCAATCCAATAAATTTGGGAGCTTGCCCAAAGTATTGTTAGATTTTCATCTAGAATACATAATTTCGAAGAGTACTTACAAAAGGACTTAGAAAATGATGAAGGATTTTTCAAGGAAGTTGTAAATACATTTTCAGTTAAGGTCTCAATATTAAATGAAGCATGCAAGAAAGAACAAAAACTTCATTTTCCTTACCGGATGAACCAAATCAATCCATGTTGGCTAAGAAGAATCAAACAAATTAAAAGAAATGATAAATGAAACTGATGTCTTGAGAAATAAAAAGCATGATTTGTTTCTTAAACTTGTTGCTCTTACTAAAGAATTAAATGGTTCCAACTTATTGATGGATACCATGATTCTATCAAAATAATATTTAATGGGACAACTTAATGCATTAAAAATTGCTTGGGAAAATGAATTTACCGAAACTATAGACTTTTCTGAAGATGAAGTGGAAAAATGGTTAGTTTGGTATATCAACAAGAATGACGAAGTGCACAACACGTTGCATCAATCAGACATGAATCTGAGGTAATTTGAAAACCAATTATTTGAAATTAAAACTAAGCATGAAATTGATGTGGCACCTTTAAGGGAATACATTGAGGAGTGGTTGAAAAAGGCACTAATCAGAACTACTGAACTGGAAAATCAAGAAGCAGTTACAACGGTTATGCCACCTCAACCACAACATACACTTATAAAGGAATCAACTACAACCAAGTAAAGGTTATGATTACTTTCCATCAAAGTGATTCAAGCAACGATCTTGTTTCCCTTTTCTTTCTTTTTATTCTACAGTCATTTGTCACCTTGCCTTTATTTCCTAGTATTTTGTGAAAACCAGGTTGACCCTTGATTGCTTTTCTCTCATCTTCCAGGTATTTTCATTTTATGGTCCACGGGAGCCAATCTCAGTCCTCTTTGAAGAGAGAACGCATACTTCTTCTTCAAAGACATTTAATTTGTATTTAAAGACTCATATTCTTTTTTAGACTCCGAGAGAACTACTTGGGATACTACATTATTGTATTCTCAAAGACTTTGACTTGAAGCTTGAGTTTCCTAATGTTTTATTCATCATAATATTTTTGGTGTTTAATGGAATGATAATTTAAAGTTCTCTTACATGTGTGGTCCATCTTTCTTGTCTCTTTGTTGTGGATATATTTTTATTTTCTTGATAATTGTTGCGATGGAAATGTCAATATTTTATTTATCATACTTATTTGCTTTATCCATGTTGTAATATATTGTATATATATGGTTTCTGTTTGAAAGGTATCTGGTCCCTATCTCAGGTACTATTTTGAATGAGAATGTTAGCTTTTACAGAATCTAGTCCTTCTCATATTTTGTTTATAAGAAAAAGAGGAGTACCACCTCTCTAAAAATGTAGGGGGATTCATATCCTCGTGAGGTTGACCTTAAGACCATAAAACCGTCTTTTAGATCAGCAATGCCTTAAAAAGGGTTAAGGTAAGGTGTCCTCTTTCTCACACCATTTTTTTGATTGTTGTAGCAGGATTGAGTGAGGAACTAATGGATTCTAAGATAACTAGATCTTCTAAAGGTATTAAATTGGAAGCTCTCTCTATATGTCACACCTTTTATTTGTTGGCGGTGTCATAATATTTAGTGATGGGACAAGAAGAGATCTTTTGAAGCTCAAGGAGATTATAAATCTTTAATACACAACCATGGGTATGAAGATAAACATTAAAAATCCTGTGTTTCTTTTGTGGGGATTCTTGAAGTAGACAATATTTATTTCTCTCAATTGTTTCCATATAATCAAATTAATTTGGAGTTCAGTCTGCAATATTTAGGTTTTGTTATAAAACCAAATGATTATCTAAAAACAGATTGGAATTGGTTGATTGCAAAGGTGGAAAAGAGAATTAATGTCTAGTATCACCATTTGTTATTGAGATGGGGCATGTTAATTTTGGTAAAGTTTAATTTGGAGATGAACCATGTATATTAGGTGTCATTGTCTTGGATTCCCAAATGTGTTTTGGAGGTGATAAGAAGAAATAGATTTAGGTTTATCTGGTCATGATGTAGATAGAAGAGAGGGATCCCACTAGTAAATTGGAAAAGGTTGGTAGTTCCAAAAGATACAAGGGGATGGGGGTTAAGAAACATCTTTCATTTATCTAAAGCACTGGCAGCTAAGAGTGTATGGAGGTTCATTCAAGGCAAAGGGTTATGATATAAAGTGGTTATGTAGAAATATATCTTTCTTGAATCTATTGAGATATGGATCAAAAGTCATTTGAATAATTTGCAGAATGTTTCAGCAATATGGAAAGCAATGGTTTTAGATTTCTCATTGTTTGGAAACTAGCTTGTGTGGAAAGTTGGTTATCGAAGTAGCATTAGAGTGGGAGAGGAACCCTGGATTGGTTGTGGGGATAAGTTTGGGCTTTCACTACATATGATACAGCTCTTGAGAGAAATATTATACCTTAATCTAAACCAAGTTCTTAATCTCTCATTGATTTCAATATGGGGACAAGAATGGAAGCATACAGGGGAGATTACTTTTAGAGGCGAGGATGCAAATATTTGGGAATAATACATTGCAAAACTTAGAGCAATTCATGTTAGTATTAAAGATGAAGAGGATCGCTTGATCTAATCAAAAAATTCATCGAGTGATTACACTCCCAAGGCAGAATATAAGGTTTTATGTTCCAATGATCATATCGGGGTTCAAGTGTGGTGGTAGAAGAAAGTGTGAAAGTTTAAATGTCATTTAAAGACTCATATTTTCATGTGGCTGCTTATTAATAAGGCACTTTCATGGGAAATCCTATAGAAAAGGATTACATATTGTCTTAGGAGGTGTCCTTTGTGCAAGGAAAATGAAGAGTCAAATTTACATCTTATCATGACATGTTCATATGATATTCATGTATGGGAGGAAGTGAAAGGTTTAACTAGGTTAAGAAATAT
>JASDQU010411764.1:0-10455 GCA_032191745.1 Picea mariana | reverse complement strand
TCTCTTGTCGCCTCTCTCTCTCTCTACCTCCCTCCCACTCTCTCTCCCTTTCTATCTCACTGCCTACTTCCCACTCTTTCTCCCTCCCTTCCTCTGTCCCATCCTCCCCTCTATCTTAAGACCTATTCCTACTTCTCAAAAAACCCTAATGGTACCTATATTCCCACTAAGAGGTAAATGATACACATGGGAGGTCATGCATGTGGGTTCAAGGTGTTATTTGTGGTTCATGTTTTCATGTGGGTTAAAGATGTTGTTTGTGGCCCTGAATACATGAGTTCAAGATGTTGTTTGTTGGAATGGCCTATGGTTGGGGATGTTAGTGCCACTAGGCGACTTTGAGTAGTAGGTATGTGTTTGAGGATTGGATATGTGTTATATTATTTGCACAATTAATTCAATTTTTTTACATATGTGTTGGGGGAGTCGGCTAGTTACCCCTTATTTGGGGTTTAGGGGTCGAATCCCTTGACCAAAATTTTCTGGATGTTCCTTCAAAATTTTTGGGATGGATTTAAGGGTCTAGGGAAGAACATGCACACACTGCTAGTTAGGAATGAATGCATGCTTCTACTTACAAATGTGTCTGAGCACATGCACTCTTAGCTCAGGAACACATGCACATTTCTTAAAAATCTGAGTTGGAAAGTTTGTGTGATGGTTTGGTGAGAATTTAGGTTATATGATTAATAAAGAACATGCATTTCTAAGAGAACACACACATTCCTTCACACCCCATTTCCACTTTTTCGACCATCATTTCTGTGCAAGTGTCATAAATGTAAATTCTAGTGACTCATGTCTAGTTGCATCCCCTCCCATTTGTATTCATTGCACTCTGCATCACGACCATTGAATTTCTCAATGTTGAGTGCTTACACTTAAATCACCACAAGTTTGAGTCAATTGCAATTATTTGCACCAAGGAGATGTTAAAAACACATGTCTAGTTGCATGCCTTCCCATTTGTATTTAATGCACTATTAGGGACCTAACCTCCCTAACCCCTCACATAGGTAGAATAATATATTTTCTATGTAATAAAGGTTGAAATTAGTTAATAAGGCCTATTCATTAATGTGAACAAGTCTAATGTAAGAAGACTTAATAGAAGCTTCCGCTTCTAGAAATATTTTCCTCTAGAAAGTTCTGTAGAAGATAAAATTAGTATAAATAAGAGTAGAAGGCATGAGAAAGTCTCATCTTGAGAATTATTGTAATATAAATGTGCTCTGCTGGAGGTTTTCCCTTGAAGAGGAAAATGACCATTGCTTTCATTCAATAAAGGTATTATTGATGGTGTTGTTATTATCATTATTTCATTGTTCCGCTGGTATTTGCTACAATATTTTTGTTTCTACTTATTATAATACACATGGTACCTTACAAGTTGTATCAGAGCTCTTTCCTCTGCGGAAACTGTGGAAAATTCTTTTCGGGGTAGAGAAGTGTACTGCTGATGTATTTAAAGCACATATACCTATCATTCAGTGGGTAAAAATGCGGTTGGGGAAGACTACATGCATGAAATACAAACAGTTTCATGGGGTTAATCGAAACAAACGTGTCACCATGTTGGAAACCTCTTCTTGATCCATATTTGTTGATCAATGTTAGTACATACACACCTATCTTTAATCTTTTTCTTTTGATTTTCTTTGCTTCTTGAATTTCCTTACTTATTCTTTTTCTCCTTTCAAATACAGGTTGCAGGTCACACTACTACCAAATTTTTTAGGTCTGTATACCCACAAGCAGGTGTATCTATACTTAGTCATTTTATTCTTTCAAAATCACAACACTTAACTGTTTTTCAAGTGAACATGGGAGTGATTATGCGACAATCCAATATGTTCCAGACCCACAATTCCCCATGTCTCGTGTTCCACAATCACGCTACCCTCAATTTTCACCTCTATCTCCGTGTCCTCCAAAATGCACTTTCTACCTTTTATACTTAATCGATTTCTTACAATGTGGGTGCATGAAACCTATCTATTCCACTTACCTTTTTTCCCATGTCTTTTGTCCCACAATCTCACGTTCTATTAAAATGACCATATTACTTTCACTACCCGCATAATTATCATTTCCCATCATGATCGAGGTGGACATCGGTGGCCACCCACCTTTTCCAACTGGCTCAAAACAATTTTCTAGCAATTTTGGTAATTTACTATTTTTAGCAGTTTTTAACTTCCGGGGCCATTTTGAGGGCCTAAATGAAGGTTTTTTGGGATCAAGCTTCTCAATGATGGCCAAAGGATCTAATTGATCCCCGTAAATGAATCTCCTCGACTATACCTTTCCAACGAGCTATCGTGCGCCCCAAACGAAGATCGTATGCCAAAGTTAAGCCCTCGAGAGGTTGATACACTAAACTACCCAAAATGGGGTCCACAAAATTGTTGGATTTTCATCTTTCGGGGTTAAGGTTTTGAATTTTCTTTATGATAAAAATTCCTTCGGAGCTTCATTGTAAAATCATCTTCTTGCAAATGCGAGTAGCTGTCACATCTCTTCTCAGAGATAAGCTGCCACCGGCCCACCATTCTAGCGAGTCTTTCACTCTGTATGTTTACAGTCTCTGTACATTTCTTTCATTGATAGAAATCATGTATTATTGTATATATGTGTTTATGGTTGCATCTCTGATACATTTCTGTTATATTATTGGATATCTGCTATATCTCTATGCATTTCTTTATTATATCTCCGCTTTCATTTCGNGCTCTTGATCATTTTTTTCAATGCATGTCCCCGACGAGGTCCGAGTATAGCAAGTTGGGTCTCGAGCTTGTCTCTCTTGAAGACAATCTCTCGCATGCCCAATAAACCCTCCATGGCATAAGAAAAGAAAAACGACGGAGTAGACGATTATATCAATCCGTTGCTTGAGCAAGCTCTCACGCGACAGAGGGAAGCAACGATGGAGAATTTTTCCCACATCCTTCAACGCCTTTCGATAGAAACATGTGCATATTCATCAAACAACCACTTTGGAAGCACCTCTCCTTTCAAGGTACAGGTTAATTTTGATATTCTCGTATTTGAAGGTCAGATAGATGCGGATGCCTTAGACAAATGGTTAAATCTGTTAGAAGGTTATTTCTCTGTTCATAATTTTTTCGACAGGAAAAGGATCACCTTCACACTCCTTAAATCTCTCCTCCATGTCGAACATTGGTGGGAAACTTATTGGGAGAAAATTTCCACAGAGGAGTCTGGAATATATTGGGCCGAGTCCACTTGATTTTTTTGTGGATGCAGTAAAGGAATAGTATTACCCTGTTGGCAGCTATGAGGACCAGTACATGAGATGGACCACACCGCGACAAGAGAGGGGCCAAGCAGTTCCAGAGTTCACCAATACCTTCCATACCTTGCGCACCAAGATGGGTATCAAAGACTTCGAATGACATTTGGTTTTGAAATACCGTGGGGCTCTACACAGATACATCCAAACTGAAATGGATTTTATGGACATCTCATCACTCAGTCCTGCTTATCGATATGCTGTTAAAATCGAGCAAAAATTTAAGCACCAAAACAAACGGGAGTTCGGGTATGCAAATCCGCAACAACTAAAGTATGATAAATATGGCTCTAACAAATAAATTCCTGAAAACTAGTCTAAGCCACAGGAAAATAAGGGTCACAAGAAGACAAAGAAGGACATCGAAAAATGGTGCGATTTCCACAAAATCCCCTGGCACAACACCGATGAATTTCACTAAAACCAGTCATTAGTGGCTGATTTCAAAGATAAGGATCCAAACCTTGATTCAGAATCTGATTATGAAAATACTCGTAAAAGACAGATCATTGACACAGACCCCACTTCTATTTTCGCAACCACAACAATTCAACCAGAGGAACCAACCGATCCTGAAGAGGAGGAGCACATTTTTCATTAACATATGTGGGTGAAGGGGACCCCACTGCATTTTATTGTTGATAGCGGAAGCTAGAAGAAAATCATCTCAGCAGAGGTTGTCAAACAATTAGGATTGTCGACAAAACCACACCTGCAACCATACAACATCAAGTGGCTTTGCCAGAGATGAGATCTTCGTGTCAGCCAGCAGTGCCAATTGTCATACGACATCCAAACCTTCAAGGATGAGATATTATGTGATGTTGCCCCACTAGATGTCTGTGATGTTCTCTTGGGCCATCCATATATGTGGAAGCACCATGCTATCTATGAGTCTCGACCTCGTAGTGCCATTGTTACTTTGGGGGGTCATAAGTATAGGATACCAGAGGTATTCCCAACTACTGTCCCACCTAAACAATGCCGCAAGGTAGTATCACATACTACAAAATTTAGCTTTTTCACAATATGTTCAAAAGGTGAACAGAAGGATACTACAACCACTACAGCCTCGACCCAAGCACCTTCTATCCAACATAAGCATGTCGACAAGATTGTAGCAAAGTGTAAAGATTCCTTATTCACACAGGCATCTCATGTATCCAGACTGGTTAAAAAGTTCCAACCCTTCCAACCACATGTTCATGACAACCTTCAACAAGCTAAGCAACACAACTTCTCCAACAAGGCATGCAACTCATCAAGATGCAGATTCAACAAACGCTTTTCCCTCTCCCTCGAGAACTCAACACAATGGATACCATTGCTTCCTAAGGATGGAGGATTGAACTAGGTGGATATCGGTGGCCACCCACCTTTTCCAACTGGCTCAAAACAATTTTCTGACAATTTTGGTAATTTACTATTTTTAGCAGTTTTTAACTTTCAGAGCCATTTTGAGGGCCTAAATGAAGGTTTTTTTGGCATAGATATTCTCAATGATAACCAAAGCCTTTTATTGAGCCCCCTAAATGAATCTCCTCTATGATACCTTTCCAACGAGCTATCGTACACCCCAAACGGAGGTTGTATGCCAAAGTTACACCCTCAGGAAGTTGATACACCAAACTACCCAAAACGAGGTCCACAAAATTGTTGGATTTTCATCTTTTGGGGTTAGGGTTTTTGATTTTCTTTATGATAAAAAGGCCTTTGTAGCCTCATTGTAAAATCATCTTCTTGTGAATGGGAGTAGCTGTCACATCTCTTCTCAGAGATAAGTTGCCACCATTCTAGCGAGTCTTTCACTATGTATTTTTACAGTCTCTGTACATTTCTTTCATTAATAGAAATCGTGTATTACTGTATCTATGTGTTTATGGTTGCATCTCTGATACATTTATGTTATATTATTGGATATCCACGATATCTCCGTGCATTTATTTATTATATATCCACTTTCATTTCGTGTCGAAAATAATCCGGATCAGTGGTACCAGAGCAGGCTGCTCTTGATCATTTTTTTCAGTGCATGTCCCCGACAAGGTCTGAGTATAGAATTTTGGGTCTCAAGATTATCTCTCTTAGAGACAATCACTCTCGCACGCCCAAGAAGCCCTCCATGGCAGAAGAAAATAAAAATTATGGAGCAGACAATTCTATCAATCTGTTGCTTGAGCAAGCTCTCATGTGACAGAGGGACGAAATGATGGAGAATTTTTCCCATGTCCTTAAATGCCTGCAGATAACAACATGTGCATATTCATCAAACAAATACTTTTGAATCACCTCTCCTTTCAAGGTACAGGTTAATTTTTATATTCCCGTATTTGAAGGTTAGATAGATGCAGATGCCCTAGACAAATGGTTAAATCTGTTAGAAGGTTATTTCTCTGTTCATAATTTTTACGACAAGGAAAAAATCACCTTCTCACTCCTTAAAGCTCTCCCCCATGTCAAACATTGGTGGGAAACTTATTGGGAGCAAAGTTCCACAGAGGATTCTGGAATATATGGGCTCAAGCTCACTTGGGATTTTTTTATGTGGATGCGGTAAAGGAACAATATTACCCTGTTGGAAACTATGAGGACCAGTACATGAGATGGACCACACTAAGACAAGAGAGGGGCCAAGCAGTTCTGGAGTTCACCAATACCTTCCATACCTTACGCACCCAGCTAGGTATCAAAGAGTCTAAACGACATTTGGTTCTAAAATATCGTGGGGCTCTACACAGATACATCCAAACTGAAATGTATTTTCTGGACATGTCATCACTCGATGCTGCTTATCGATATGTTGTTAAAATCGAGCAAAAATTTAAGCACAAAAAAAAACAGGAGTTCGGGTCTGCAAATCTACAAAAACCAAAGTATGACAAAGATGGATCTAACAAACAACTTCCTGAAAACCATTCTAAGCCACAAGAAAATAAGGGTCATGAGAAGACAAAGAAGGACACCGAAAAATGGTGCGATTTCCACAAAATCCCCTAGCACAACACTGATGAATGTATCTCAAAATAGTCATTGGTGGTCGAGATAAAAGATAAGGAGCCGAACCCTGATTCAAAATCTGATTATGAAAATATTGGTAAAAGACAGATCATCGACGCAGACCCCACTACTATTGTCGCAACTACAACAATTCAACTAGAAGAAATAGAAAATCCTGAAGAGGGGGAGGGAATTTTTCATTCACAGATGTGGGTGAAGGGGACCCCGCTACATTTTATTGTTGATAGCGGAAGACATAAGAACCTCATCTCAACAGAGGTCTTCAAACAATTGGGATTGTCGACAACACCGCACTTGCAGCCATACAACATCGGGTGGCTTCACCAGGGATGAGATCATCGTGTGAACCAGCAGTGTCGATTGTCATACATCATCCAACCCTTAAAGGATGAGGTGTTATGCGATGTTTCCCCACTGGATTCCTGTGATGTTCTCTTGGGCCAACCATATTTGTGGAAGCGCCATGCTATCTATGAGTCTCGACTCCGTAGTGTCATTGTTACTCTGGGGGGTCATCTCTACAAGATACCAGAGGTAGTCCCAACTACTATCCCACCTAAACAATGCCGCAAGGTAGTATCACATACTACAAAATTTAGCTTTTTCACAATCTGTTCGAAAGGTGAACAAAAGGATACTGCAACCACTACAACCTCGGCCCAAGCACTTTCTATCCAACATAAGCAGGTCGACAATATTGTAGCAAGGTGTAAATATTCCTTCTGCACACAGGAATCTCATGTATCCAGACTGGTTAAAAATGTCCAACCCTTCCAACCACATGTTCATGACAACCTTCAACAAGATAAGCAGCGCAACTTCTCCAACAAGGCATGCAACTCATCAAGATGCAGATTCAACGAATGATTTTCCCTCTCCCCCGGGAACTCAACGCAATGGATACTGTTTCTTCCTAAGGAGGGAGGATTGATCTAAGTGGATATCGGTGGCCACCCACCTTTTCCAACTAGCTCAAAACAGTTTTCTGGCAATTTTGGTAATTTACTATTTTTAGCAGTTTTTAACTTCCAAGGCCATTTTGAGGGCCTAAATGAAGGTTTTTTGCGATTGATATTCTGAATGATAGCCAAACGCTCTGATTGATCCCCCTAAATGAATATCCACGATGATACCTTTCCAACGAGCTATTGTGCGCCCCAAACAAAGATCGTATTGCAAAGTTATGCCCTCAGGAAGTTGATACACCAAACTACCCAAAATGAGGTCCACAAAATTGTTGGCTTTTCATCTTCCGGGGTTAGGGTTTTGGGTTTTCTTTATTATAAAAAGACCTTTGGAGCCTCATTGTAAAATCATCTTCTTGCGAATGTGAGTATCCATCACATCTCTTCTCAGAGATAAGCTACCACCATTCTAGCGAGTCTTTCACTCTATATTTTTACAGTCTCTGTACATTTCTTTCATTAATATAATTCGTGTATTAGTGTATCTATGTGTTCATGGTTGCATCTATGATACATTTATTTTATATTATTGGATATATGCGATATCTCTGTGCATTTATTTATTATATCTCCGCTCTCATTTCGTGCCGAAAATAATCCGGATCACATAATTAGCCAATTTTATCATTGTGGATGTGGGAGTCATTCCCTTTTCACTTTTTCCACTCCCGATGTCTTGTGTCCCACACCCACATTCCCACGCTCATCATAATGAAATTTCAATTTCTCTTTTCTCACTTCCATACTTAACCATTTTCCATCTTCCATGACATCACATCACCATTTCCTGGTTGCATTTATTTTAGCCGCCACTTGTGTGAACATAATGTTTTTATTAAAGTGATGAAGATTTTGTAATCCTTGTATTAAATTCAAAATCTTGTCATGCATGATGGAAACCATGAAATAAGAGCTATGGTGATTAATCGTAATGGAAATACATGGTAAATTAAATAAAAAACTAATATCCCAAGCTGTAAAACATTATATCGACAATAGCGCCACCTATTGGTAAGAATAGAAAGTTGTGTAAATAATGTCAAGTAGGAGAAAAGAGTTGTAATTTGGGGATATACTCAACACACTCAGACGTGAATACCAAGAGTTCTAGCGGTCGAGAGCTTACAACTACTACAAGGCCCTCCCTCCTACTGAGAAAAAAATGAACCAGGTCTAGACTTTAGGTATAACCCTGGCCGACTGTGTTTCAGAGGTAACAAATTTCAAAGATCTAGTTCAATAGTGTGCAGATAAATTCAATTCAGAGAAGAGAGTAATCCAACTCCAAGGACAAAAACCTATCTCATTATCTCCTTCAATGTTCAAAAGAATGTTACAACTCCCAACACCCAACATGTCGTTCAAGGGTGAAGAAACCATCAAATTATTCAAAGAACACAAAGGAGGAGAAGAGATCCTTGAGAAATATTTGGTCGACCCAAGAAATAATACCAATGCTTCTAAAATTGAGGTAAGTTCCTTAAAGTATCCCTATAAGGAATTTTCATGGTTATTTGCTCATATCATTGGTTTGGAATCCATGACCTCTATATGCCAAGGAATATCATCTATACCCTTAATTTCTCTATGCATGAATGATCCGTAGGATCTTTTAATGACTTATGGTTGAGTTTTAATTTTGCATGCGTTAATTAACCATTTGAGAAACTTAGTGAAAGAATGAGGAAAGAAGAGGAATTATAACAGCCATATACACATTTGCAGATCTGAAATGAAAGAATAAACAACAAACCATAACACGCAGATTGATAACAGAGTTCGGCACAACTTTTGCCTACGTCTCTGGGCCTTTGTCTCTGTGGGGGAGGCTTCTTTATTTCTGTTCAAATGCTCAAAAGTATATTTTTGCAATGAAAAATGGCTACAAGACTGATCTAGTCATGTTCTTCCAGATCTCTAGAACCCTGCAAAGAAAACGGCACGCAAAACGGACATCCAGAGCTCCCAGAAATGGTCCGACAACGTCTCCTCCTCAAAAGCTTCTCTGCATCAAAATGACTTTGGCTTGGCTTTTCCTCAGCATAAATCTTCTCTGACTGCTCTCTCCCATGGCCTCAAACAGGCCTGGTTTATATATCTTTGAAGTTGGTTGCTCATCTCCAACTTCCTCCGAGAATTTGGGCTCCAAAAATGCCCAATATCCCCCAAAAATGGAGAGAATCAGCTAAAAATAGGCACAATAACAACTAAAAACCCAAAATTTAGGCATAAAGCCCACTTCATAAAGTTTATTGGGCATAAGCCCCTGATTCCGTGTGTGCGCCCTTGATTCTCGGTCGTATGGCATGGTTTGCTTGGGCCATGTGGCCAAGTGCTAGCCCGTAGGCTAAGCGTTGGCCCCCATATTTCGTGCTAACTCCAGGTCTCGTGGCATATACATAGGACCATGTGTCCAATGGTTATAACCTCCCGCACATTTTATGTAGGGTAATGGTTACATGTTGTGGTCGCGTGGTGTGCGCCGAGGGCTGGGGCTAAGCCCCGACCCTTTTTTTTTCCATCGATTATACATTATTTCAATTCAAATAATTTTGTTTACATATAGCTTGTAAGAACCAACCGATGGGCGGGCGGTTAGCCCAGCCCTACCAGTCCATACCTTATAGAGCAGGTCGCGGGGTTGACCCCCGCGCACGCCACACAAATTTTGAACAAACCCACAACTAACCACAGGGTGCCGCGTGGTAGCCCCTGACTGAGCCATGTGGCACCTCAACATCCAACCACAATACGCCAAGTGTCACATGCCGATTGGTCCACGTCTACCACGTGTCAAACTGTATCTCTGCCACATCATTGTCGTGCCACATCATATGCTAACGTCACCCGTGCCACGTGTCACCCTTACAGTGGTGACAAGTGTCACCTCCAGATAGGTCCAACTGTACGCCAAACCGACCTATCACGCTCTGCCACGTGTCGTCACCCGATGCTGCCACATGTCATCTGTTGGAGATACCATGTCACCTGTATGGACCGTACGGTCTGCACAGTCAGCATGACACATGGACTGTACAGACTGTACAGTCATCCCTTTTTTTACCTGTTTGGCTTTTCGGACAGAACACGATATCTTCTCCATACAGAGCCCGTTTGACAAAGTAAATATACCACCGGAATCAGGAAGACGAGACA
>JASDQU010411763.1:0-10455 GCA_032191745.1 Picea mariana | reverse complement strand
GTGTGTGATTGTTTATTTATTAATGCTCATTATTGGATAATAATTCTACATTGATATAACATTTGAAGAAAAAGGATTATAATTATGTTATTACTGATTCACCCCCCCTCTCAGTAATCCAACATTTCTTTAGAACATTATAGCTTTTAGAAACTTTTCATTTTCTTATGGTGCATGAATTCACACTTAAAGGTAAGCAATGAGCTCACTGGTTAGTGTTCAATCCTCTCTATAGCTAGAAGTGTACACATCTTGATTGGAAATCGCATTGGAACTTATTTTTAACCAATAGGAAAAAATGGTCTTAGTAGTGTTGTAATGTTGAATTTTGTTTTAAGTTGTAAATGACAATTTACATGAAGACCAATGTTTTTTAAGAAGATATGTTGCTTGACCATTATTCAAATTTTACAATAATTTTTTTTTCGAGTTTTTAATTAACTAAAAGTTTTGATAGGTTAAGCTGAGTAATAATTTCAAAAACATCCATTTGTGTTGTATTGTGTTTCATCATTAATTAAAAAAAAACTTGTATTTTTTATTTAAAATTTTAAGAGCTTTACTTTATATTAATGAAATTGTAAATCTTAATCAATAACATTACAAAATCAAAGTGCAATTTAAGTATTTGAAGATATTTATTTCATTTATATATTAAAAATAACTATTTTAATAACTATTCATAAGATAGTTTACAAAAAAGTTCATCAGTTGTTTCATGCTACTTTCATGTCAATTCTTATTTCTTATTAATTTCAGTAATTTGTGATAGTGCTTTCAATATTTATAATCTATTTTGTTGAAGGTATTTTTTATTACTTAAATCTCTTCATTAGTTTAGGTAACTCTGTTGAGCAAAATAATGAGTTACCATGTTCACAACAAGGTAAAAGAATAAATTTTCTTTAAGATACATTTTCAATGAGAACTGTAAGAAACCTCATTGTGGTCCCCAACAAGAAACCTTTCAAAGGTAAGTTCATTCTTCCAACTTCTCAAGTCTTCTCTTCCCTTAATTCTATGACAAGAAATTGAATGAGGATAGATAAACTTTTTTTGTATCATTTTTTTTCATATTTAATTTGTTTTACAATTAAATATTGTTACATCTTTATTTTTACATCTATAATTTGCTTTGGAATAAAATATTTTTATTTGGAGATTTGTAATTTGCCCTTAATTAAATATGTTATTCTAGCAATTGTAATTTATTCTAAAATTAAATATCTTTATTTTCAAATTTGTAAATTGTCTTATAATTAAATATCTTTTTTTACACACGTGTAGCTTGCCTTGCCTTAGAAATACATATCTTCATTAGATTTCTAATTTATCATGAAACAAAATATTTTTAAAATATTCTTCATTAGTGTATTATTTTTCTTTTCCAGATTTGCAATTAGTCTTGAAATTATATATCTTTAATTTAAAATTTGTAATTTGTTTCAAAATTAGATATCTTATATATGTAATTTGTCTTGAAATTTAATATTTTTATATTTAATTAGATTTATTTTATTAATATAACATTATTTATATTTTTTTTATTTAAAAAAAAATATGATAATTAAGAAACATTTATTTTTAAAATATTTTTTCATATAGAAATACAATTTTAAACTTAAATAAGTATTTTCTTACCTTTCATAAGATTAGATAAACCAAATTGATTTGTTCATCTTCATGCTATTTTAACAATCTTACATTTGAATATAAATTTTTACAACAACCCAATATTATTTTATAATTTTTTAATCCATAAATGCAAATACTATTATTACATTTTTTATCCACCAAAACATATTATTTTTAAATTCCATCATCATTTTTAAAGATATTTTAATAGTTATATATAAATAAGTTCTCGAGTCTAAAGATTTACACTCTTTCTTTTTAAAAGGGATAAGAGGTCTTCATAAAAATAGTAAAACAATATGAAATATAATCATTTTAATTGAAATATCTTTGTAATTATAATTAACAACATTAATATGAAAATTTCTCTTAAATTACTTCGACATTCTCATTCGCCCGCTTAAGAGGTATGCTAATTGATAATATAATGTGATGTTATGAATACCATGTATACTATGTCCTTTTTGTTAGAAAACTATGCAAACTATGAACTATATATAAATTTGTATAGTATTATTAACTATAATTTATATTTATATATATAATGTAATTTGACTTAATAATAGTGGAAGTTTGTGTATGAATGAAATATATTATTTTTGGTTTGGTTTATGATTGACAGGTTGGCCACTACAGGGTTTAATTTGGTTTCTAGTTACTTTTTATCAATTTTTTTTATAATATATATCATTTTTTTTTTCAAATTTATTTATTTATATTAAAAATATAAATACAAATTGTTGATGATTTTATTTATTATAAAATGAACAAGTTTAAATATTAAATTTTTTATTTTTAATTTTTTTAAAGAATTTGGCAATCTAATTGTTGGTAAAATCTCAATTTTCCATTATTTAAATTACAGTTTTCAATATATAGATAAATTCAACATTATAAAAAAACCCTAATCCACTTAAATTATACAACCTCAAAAACTAATATATACAATTTAATCAATTTCTTTCAAATTTTAATCAATTTTTAAACAAAACTAATAAAAATTAATATATATATATATTTTTAAAATCTGTACAAAATAAAACATAAAACAAACTCAAAACATAAATCAGTACGAAATTATTCTTTCTTGTTTCGTGTCCGACTAAAACTTGGCAACTTTTGGACGTCTCTCAGTCAAGTTTTTTTGTGGAATAATAATACTAAACTGGTGGACAAAGTTTAGTCAATTTTTATGTGAAATTATTTATAGAAAAATAAGAAAACAAAGTCAAATGTGGGACCAAAGAAATAATGTGAGAGGTATGAGGACAATACATGACGACCAAGAGGGAACTATAGACATACGACATAATGATTTTCTATTTTCTTAATTTTTTATTGAACTATTTTTGCTTTTTCCATGGTATTTGGTATTTGAGTTACATGAAAATCAGATTTGATTTCTTTCAAACAAAATACATTGGTGATGTCATGTTTGATTTGAACAATGGGGTTTTAATGTACCCCACATGTTAATTTGACTTTTCATTATTATTATTTTGGTATATTTTATTATTATTGTTATTATTATTAATGATGTGTTATAAATCTATATTTGACTTTTCATTATTATTATTTTAGTATATTTTATTGTTATTGTTATTATTATTAATGATGTGTTATAAATCTATATATTATGTGAATTATAGTTGTATAATTCATTTAACATTATGATAATGTTGACATATATCTTTTGCAATTGGCAACTTATTACAAATACAATTAACAATATATGTTTGTGAATAACTTCATTGTGCATTAAAGTTGTGTTAATTAATTTTTATTTTCTTCTATATTGGTGTTATATTTTATGGGGGCATGATGAGTATATAGAACAATGTAGTGTTAATGATAATTTTAAGTACTTACAATAATAGCTCATGTATCTACCAACAAATGTAAATGCAATAATTTCAGAGAGGCTCGTTGGTTTCCAGTAGAGTTCAAATTCGATGTCCTACCTTACATATTGATAAATTTGTGTGAGATAAAATGAGCATTACACTTTATTCGAAATTTAAAAGTTGATGTTGTGTATTGAAATTTTCTTTATCAACACCATGACTTTAAGTACTTGAAACCATGGTTCTTGTGTCTCGACCACCATACACTAACACAAAGGTTTCAAAGAGGTTGTTGGTTTCAAGTGGAGTTGAAATTTGACATCTTACCTTGCATGTCTATAAATTATCGTGTAACATTCTAAAATAAACATTACCTTTTATTCAACGATTAAATTTTAATGTTGCATGTTGAAAATTCCTTGTTAGTGATCAAAAGGAACAATGAATACAAGGAAAAAGCCATGCACCTATCTCAATGAAAGCTAGCTCAAGGGGTTAGAACTTAGCTCAACTGTTGGTTGCCAATGTTGTTGGGAATTTTCCTAGTTTCGTGTAGGTAGGTTTCCAGTTCGAATCCTTGTGGGTGAGACACACTAGTCTACATCGTTGATTTTTCTAGGGATGCCATTTACGAATGTGAGGAAGCATCCCTTAGGTTTCCCTCAGAGCTTTTCTTTGAGAAAAAAATACATATCATATGAAAGCGATGATCAACACAAAATGACATTTTTAGACATTTTTATAAGCACACAAGTGCACCTAAATATTTCTAGAGCTTTGTTGATACTGAAAAACGTCATGCGAAAAGCGATGGGTAGGGATACATTTAAGACGAGATGTGTGCGACAATGATCATTAGATTTAAATAGATTAGGCAATGCAAAATAAAAAATCCATCAGTCAAGCACTATATGATGAAGGTTTCTATTTGTGAATGGAAAAAGATAAAGGTGGATGCATGGGCGAGGGCATTATTTATTGTCCATGATGAAGTTGTATTGGTTTCCATAAACGGAATTCTTAAATACTTCGGTCTTTTGTTATGTTTGAAATCTTTGGGTATCCACTAAGATCATGCTTCTTAAACATTTTTGTCACTAAACACCTTCCGAAGGAAGACATGTGACAACATCCTCAAGATAGCTTTCTCATGGTCCCACTCCCAATTAATGTGTGTGTGTGTGTTTGCATAGATGGATCATTCAAATGTTCAACCAAAAAAACACATGTCAAATTAACATTTCAAAAAAAAAAACAAACAAAACCCTTAAAATTTAAACAATTCTTTTTATACCTAAAACATGGAATCCCAATATACATCCCCTATAATAGAGAGTCATATCCTTGTCAATAACCTCCTCACATGACAATATTACATTAAATGATCTTTATCCTCTCTTCCATATTTCACGAGGCATGATTAGTATACGAATCTTTACAGTAGCTTTGATATATAAATTTTCTGAATGTTAATTTAATATATATGCAATTAAAATCTGTAATAGGTTTAGGCCAAATATAAAATGAACAATTCCTTAAACCATTGACAGTCTTGCATAATTTATTTCTGATATTTTTTTCTTCATTACATTCGGAATTGTATTATAAAATTTAAAATGAACAATTCCTTAAACCATTGAGAGTCTTCCATAATTTATTTCTGATATTCTTTTCTTCACTACATTCGGAATTGTATTATTTATCATTTGTTTAGTTAAAAGGTTTTACGCATCCTTTTCCTTATATTTGTAAAATCAGTTCATATTTAATTTTCCAAGATTAAGAAGAAAGTATTTTTTTAATTATTATCTAAATAAATGTGTATAGATCAAAAAAACCTGAAAGAAGACGAAGGAGCCAAAGTAATCACAGGGTGGCAACCAGCAAACCAATCAGCAAGCGAATTGTTTGACTTACCAATGAAGTAAAGAAATTTTGTTATTTTTTATTGAAAAAAATAATAATAATGACAATTGCTTCAACCATCAAGCAAAGTGAAAACCATCCAGCAAAGTGTTTGACTTTCAATGCCATGTCTTAAAAAATTAGGGTTACATGACAAAGCAGTCTTGCAAAATTAGTTGGGAAATATATACTAAACAAGGAAACTTAATATAGGTAAATGCATAAATAATCAATAGTTATTGTGAAAAAACAATTTATATAATAAAGAAAAATAATATGGTTTATGTAAAAAAGATAATAATAAAAATAAAGTAAAAACAAGTAAGATATTTAGTATAAAATTTTGTAAAAATATGCTAAAAGTATAGTGTTTAATATGAATTAAAATTTAATAAATAAGTGAAATGTTCAACTAGAAGGTTAATGTATGTGAGAAGCAATGCAAAGTGTTTATAAATCTTTGTAAAAATAAACAAAAACTTAAAGTATTCAATGTTGAATAATACTTAATAAATACTTAAAGTGTTCAATGGAGATGTTAACATATGCAGCAAACAATGTAAATAAGTGAAGTATTCAATGGGAACATTAGCATATCTCAATGTTTTTAAGTATATACATATATTAAAATATAAGTATATAAAGTGAACAAATATTTTTATGCATATGCTTAGCTAAAAAACTATTGTTAAACATATATATCTTTTGCAGAGATATATCATTGGCATAGATTTTGACAAGCCATGTAATTTGCATGATAACCAACTCATTTATGGCATGTTCATTTGCTAAGATTCCACCACCAACTCATGATACTTAGTTGAATTTATATGATCATAATTTTAATTTTAATATTTTACTTGTCCATTTGTCAAGTTGTGCTGAGCCTTTTTCTATGACCATATCTATGCACCTTCACACTCTACATTAGTAAATAAGTGAAATGTTCAATGAGGAGGTTAGCATATGTGCGAATCAATGTAAAGTGTTTGTAGTTAAAACATTTTGCATAAAACTTCGTAAAAATAAGAAAAAAGATAAAGTGTTCAATGTGGAATAAAACTTGGTAAATAAGTAAAGTGTTCAATACATATCTAGGAAGCAATACAAATAAGTGAAGTGTTCAATGGGGATGTTAGCATATGCGGGAGACAAATGTAAAGTGTTTGGAGTTTAGGATGAGAAAGAACGAATGCAAAGTATCCACATGTTAGAATTGAGGGAAGCAAAGTAGATAGAGTTCTCGACAAAAGAGATAAATAATGAAACTTAATATAACTAAATTAAAAGGTAAGATAACCTTGATGCTGACATTGAATGTCGCCCCAACCTGTAAAAGTTGATAATGAACAAACATCAACACCAAAGTATTTTAATTTTTTAGATATCTCAATGAGTATATATATATATATATATATATATATATATATATATATAGAAAGTGAAAAAAATACTTTTATACATATGCTTAACTTAAAAAATATTGTTAAACATATATATCTTCTGTAAAGACATATCTTTGGCACATATATATTGTCAGCATAGATATATCTTCCACATGTCCACACAGACATATCCCCGACACAACCAAGACTTAGTATAATTTGAAACCTTGTGCGGATAATCCATATCACTCATTTCGCTGCACTTTGCAAGTCTTCACTTACAATAGTTCCATAGCACTGTTTCTGACTTGAAATTTTTTTTTTCTAAGATTCCACCACTAACTCTCAAACTTAGTTGAATTTATTTTAAATAACAATGTTTATTATAAAAAAATAAGTATACATAAAGTGAACAATTTTTTTTTATGCCTATGTTTAACTTAAAACATATTGTTGAGTTGAATTTATTATAAGTAACAATGTTTTTTATTAAAAAAATGAGTATATAAAGTGAACAAAATGCTTTTATTCATATGTCTTTAACTTAAAAAATACTGTTGAGTTGAATTTATTTTAAGTAACAATGTTTATTATAAAAAACAAGTAAAAGCACATGATATAGAACTTAGTAAAATGAAGTATTCGGAAGTAAAGATGCAAAGTAAAAAATATAGCATGTGTTGACGTTTGGATGTGGTTTGAAGTAATGGAAAGTGTGAAGATGCTAGGATGTGAAAGAAACAATGTAAAGTGTGCATATGCTAGGTTTTGTAGAAATAAAATAGGGTAGAGTTCCTTGCACAAAAAACATTCATTTTGCATAACATTGAAATTGAAAAATAGGATATCACAAACTGGTTACTCATATGCCTGCTTCTTTAACCAAATATTAGAGAAGACCCTTTGTACACAACTGAAGAGATGAAAGATAGTGAAAAACAAGAGGAGTTCAAAAACTTTGAACTTAAAAGGAAAACTACTTTTGTAAACCGGAAGAATGGAAAAGAAGATAGTGTATAGGGAAAGGGTTGATGTACATGACAATGTTCAATGAGTATTGATAATGTTCAACCCGTTTTGAAAAGAAACCAAGCTCGATAAATCCTGCTGCATTTTTTAAAACAATTAAGTCGAGAAGGATAAATTATGATCATCATTAATTAGAATTAAGACAAAACATAGGAATGGAGCAGGTTGTTTAAGTAAACATTCACAAGGAACAAAAGGCCTAAGAAAGGACCATGCACTATTCTATTAAGTATCCACAGCGTGATACAAAAATTACTAATCTTAAGATAGAGGTAAAAATACCATTTCACAGAATGAAAGTCAATGGCTACATATGCACAAAACGAGATATTTCATTGAAAAATAATAAAGAGTCAACACAGACTTGAAAATTATATTTGAAAATCAAAGTCTAGAAAATAAATAACCATGTATGCCAAAATAGTTCCTTAGCAAGGTCAAAAAATATACAATTGTATTTTCAATAATCTAGATGCAAATGACAAAACAGTTCTTCGAAAAGTTAAAAAAATATACAATTGTCTTTTAAATAAGGTCTGTAAAAAGTAAAGAAATTTGTCCAAATGGACTGAGATTGGGGCTCTCGTGGACCATAAAATAAAAGAAAGACTTGGAACAAAGAAAGAAAGATAGTTAGAAATGACTATTAGGTTTTGACAAAACATAGAACAAGCAATTTTAAGGTATTACCAAGTGAGGAAAGAAAAGAAGAGGAAAAGTAGATGCAATGCTTGCATGAGTACTTACCAAGAAGGAAATGTTATGTTTCTTTGGTTTGTCTGTTGTTGGTATGTATCTTCCTTTATAAGAGTTGTTGCTTTGGATTTCTATTGAACTATCTCTGGTGGTTATTCTGGGTTAACAATATATTCCAAGGAATTCTTGACCCACTGAAAAATATACTATTTGATTGGTGAGATGGTGATTTCTTTCTTAACTTGAAGAGAGAAAATATCCTCCTCTACTTCTTTGCATTCCACCTGGACCTGGTCAATGATTGAGAAGTCGTATTCATTGTCATTAACAAATTTAACAAGCCACTATTTCAGTTATTCATCAAGAAATTCCTCGAGATTGTCGAAGTCATTACCTAATGTGGTCTTCATTGTGGCCAAGTGAATATCAAGTTCTTATTTAGTGATTATGGTTGAATTCTTGAAAAGTTATGGGCCCTACATTTCCTTAACAAAAACAAATGATTTTAAAATAACATCCCCTCTCCTTTCATTGATTTTTTCACAAGAAACAATTGCATCTTACAACATATTTATCCATGCTTTCCAACCTACCTTTATTTTCTTTATTCTTTTGTTTGAGGGTAGTCCCCACTGATTTATTTGATAGTCAATCATAGTAGTGACTCGTGCGATGAATGTATTTACCTAGTTTTTATAGTAGGGTTCTTCATGCTGCAAATTTGTTTGCAAATATTCAGTAAAATTTGTAATCCTTTGTGAAATATTATGCAGGATTGTACTAACCTCCCATGCCTATCTGATTATCTCCAGTCTTTTGTTTATGTTTTCAACAACATAGATTTTGACGTGATTAAATAATTGAAGCACTTTTCTGATTGCATTTGAGGTTCCCAGAGTAGTTGGAGGAGTTTTCTCTACCGATAGTATGGCCAATGGTTGTGAAAAGAGTGGCCTGGGAGTTAGTGCCTCCTCAAGCTCACTTATTCTCTTCTTCAATCTAATGGTATGCAAATCTTGACCGGAAATTGAGTTGAAAAGAGAATCTCTCATGGAAGGATGTAGTTTCATGAGGGTAGATGGTCCAACTCCCGAGACATCCACCACTTTGCTTGATCTATGAACTACCTTTCTATTTTTGATCTATGAACTACCTTTCTATTTTTGTGCTTGTTGTATAGAGTATTGTGCAGCGTCAAGGAGTGTTGCTCAAACAACATCGATTCTTCTCTTATAATCTCCTATGCAATCTCTTGGCCTTCTACAATTCTCTGAGGTACCTAGTCGGGTAGCTCTATATTGTTGATCTGCATATCATCAACATCTCTTGGATTTCCTGGATCTTGTGAATTGTCTATATTTAGGCTTCCTTTCCTTTTTTTTTGTGAGATTGCATGTGGGCATTCAAGATTGACATGATGTGTTTTCTCTCTGCCATCACCTCTAGCACATGCATCATTACTCTCTTCTTTGTTAAGATTAAGTTATTGTGTTCTTTGTCCAAAGGAGGAGCCCTTACATTCCTAGGTGTAATATCCCAAGGCTGAGCCCCAGTTGTAATTATGAATGTAACATGTTTTGTAGGCTGGTGAGCCAAGTAATTATAAGTTGGCAGGATTATGTGTTTATTAGGTCAGAGAGCCTATATGCTAAGACCAGTGGGCCTGATTTTGTATATGTAATTATGCAGATATTATTAATATAAACAACATCGTTGCATGCAGACCAACCACGAAGAAAGAGTTATGGGGGACCAAGCTCCACTCGGTAGGGAAAATGATGGGGTTGTGAGTCTAGGAAAGAAGGGCTAAGATTAAGAGCCTAATAGAATAATATATTATTATTCTAAGTTGTAAAGAGGATATTAACTTATCCTATGTTCATTTAGGGAGAGGAATGAGTTCCAAGTGGGGGGAACGTGCTCCTGGAGAGCCAAGTGTCATCTAAAACGCATGCAGATTT
>JASDQU010411760.1:0-10456 GCA_032191745.1 Picea mariana | reverse complement strand
GTGTACTTGGCTTCTTTAAGCACACATGCAGACCATGAGGCATGGTTGGTTGACTCAAGTGCATCCTTTCATATGACTCCCCAAAGGAAGTGGTTCTATGAATATGAAAGGTATGATGGAGGTAATGTTTTCTTAGGTGATGACTCGACAACCAGAATCATAGGTCGAGGAAAATTCAAGTTGAGTCTCATAGATGGAAGGATTCTAACATTGTCTGATGTTCTGCACATCCCAGGTTTGGCCAAAATTTTGATTTCTATAAGTAAAATGGACGATGCAGGGGTAAAAACAGTATTTGAAAAGGAAACTTGCAGGATGGTTTGAGGAGAAATGGCGTTGTTGAAGGGAGTTCAATTTGGAACTTTGTATAAGATGCAAGGAAGCACTATTAGTGATGGGTGTAATAGTTCCATTGTTCATGATATTGGAGTTGAAGAAGAAATAACTCCTACAGTCTCTGGATAAAAGGTTATGATGTGGCATCAAAGACTAGGGAATATCGGAGAGAAGGGTCTTTGACTACTACACGGTAGAGGTATGGTTGAAGGTATTTCTAACTGCTCTCTAGATTTTGATTTTTGTGAACATTGTGTATATGGGAAGCAGTGTAAGATTCCCCTCTGGTGCAACAAGCGAAGAAGGAATTTTACATCTAGTTCATAGTGATGTTTTTTGACCTATTTCAGTCCCATCATTGGGAAAATATGTGTATTATGTCTCATTTATAGATGACTTCTCGAGGAATACTTGGATATATTTCCTCAGGAATAAATTTGAAGTATTTGATAGGTTTAAAGAGTTTAAGGCTCTTGTTGAGAATCAAACGGAGAAAAGAATTAAGGTGTTGAGGACAGATAATGGCAAAGAATTATGCGGGAATCAATTTGAATAATTATGTAATAAGTGCAGTATAGCAAGGCAGAAGACTACTCCATATACACCTCAGCAAAATGGACTTGTAGAAAGGATGAACATGACATTGATGGAGAAAGTAAGATGCATGCTTAGTGGTGCTGGGTTAGGGAAAGAATTATGGGAAGAGGTAGTGGGTACTGCATGTTACCAAGTCAACAGATCACCCTCATCAACGTTGGATGACAAGACTCCACAAGAGGTATGGACTGGTAAGAAACCTTCTCTCACACATCTCAAGGTATTTGGCTATGATGCATATGTTCATGTTCCAAAGAAAAATAGGAGTAAGCTAGATAAGAAGGCTGAAAAGTATATCTTTGTTGGATATAAAGATGGTCTCAAAGGTTATAAGATTTGGAACCCAGAAACTAAGAAGGTAGTATATAGCTGAGATGCGGTATTTAGAGAAATGAAGGATGTTGTTAAACAAGAAGTCCTACCAAGTAAGGAAGAACTAGAGAAAATAGAGTTTGATTTAAATGATGATGAATCAGAATCTACAGAAGAACATGAATCAGAAGAACAAGATCCTCATACTCTAGTATTGAGGAGATCAATTCGAGAAAGAAGGCTACCGGAAAGGTATACTCCATCTGATTTCCATTCATATTTTGCTTTTCTATTAATGATGATGATCCTAGAACTGTCAGGGAAGCAGTGGATTTAGAGGATGGAAATCTCTGGAAAAAGGCCATGGACGAAGAAATGGCAGCCTTGGATAAGAATGAGGCTTGGGATCTAGTGGAATTGCAGACTAGAAGAAATCCCATTGGAAGAAAATGGGTATTTAAAAGGAAGTTGAATGCAGAAGGAAAAGTGGAGAAATGCAAAGCTTGGTTAGTAGCAAAGGGTTATTCCCAGGTTGAGGGAATTTATTTTGGTGATATTTTTTCTCCTGTTGCCAAGTTAACCTCTATAAGATTTATGTTATCCGTTGTTGTTGCATTTGATTTTGAAGTAGAACAGATGGATGTGAAGACATCATTCCTACATGGGGATCTAGAAGAAGAAATATATATGAAGAAGCCAGAAGGATTTGATGTGAAGGGAAAGAAGGAGATGGTATGCAAGATGAAAAATTCCCTATATGGTTTAAAACAATCACCAAGGATGTGGTATCAAAAATTTGATACGTATATGTTGGAACTTGGTTTCACAAGAAGCAAAGAGGATCATTGTGTGTATTTTAAATTATTTGGTGATCATTTGATTTATCTGGTCTTGTATGTGGATGACATGTTGCTGATAGGAAACAACAAGGAGATTATCCAGAATGTGAAAACTCAGTTGTCCTCTAAATTTGACATAAGGATCTCAGTGCTTAAAATTTCATTTTGGGCATGGAAATTAAAAGAGATCGAAAAAAGAGGAAACTTTGATTAAATCAAAGAAAATATGTCGAGACAATATTGCAGAGGTTTAATATGTAGGAATGTAAATCGGTCAAGGTTCTTATTCCTGTTGGTGTAAAGTTATCTATGGATCAGTGTCCCAAGACACATGAAGAGGAGGAGGACATGTCTCATGTTCCATATGTGAGTGTAGTTGGTAGTTTGATGTAGGCAATGATTTGTACTAGACCAGACATTGCACATGCAGTGGGATTTTTGAGCAAGTATATGTCAAAACCAGGGAAGGAGCATTGGACAACAGTAACAAGGGTTTTTGGGTATTTGTGTGGCACTGCTACCTATGGATTGTGCTACCAAGGAAGAACGGGATTGGACATAGTGTTGGATATACATGGATTTTTGGATCCATACTGGGCTAGAGATATGGATCGTAGGAGATCTACAAGTGGGTATGTGTTTAACCTGTTTGGAGGAGTAATAAGTTGGATGAGTAAAAGACAGGTTGTAGTGGCACTTTCAACTACATAAGTTGAATACATGGTAGCCACTCATGCAAGTAAGAAATTGTAAGGATAGATTGTGACAGTTAGACTGCAATTTTTCTGGTGAAGAACTTGACTTATCATTCAAAGACAAAGCATATTGATATTCAAAATCACTTTGTGAGAGACATGGTTGAAGAAAAGAAAGTGTTGTTAATGAAGGTGGGCACTTTGAAGAATGTTTCAGATTCATTAACAAAATTTGTGATCACTGAGAAGTTCTCTTGGTGTAGAGGATCTATGGGCATTTTTGCCCTGGATTGTTGACTATGTAACCTTGTAACCCCATCTATGCAAAGAAAACAACAAGTGGGAGAATGTTGAGTATGTGTTATATTCTTTGCATGAGTAGTAGTGTATGTGTTTCACCGAGCATGCAGGGGGTCGAAATCCCCCCACGTGAAGGTTCGGGGGCAACACCCCCTTGAATTTTTTTTTCCTCAGGAAACATGTCGCATTTTTGCCCCAATTTTCATGTCCATTGTTGGGAGGTTTTTCAGCACATGGTTTTTTGCCGATGGTTTTCTATTTCCAGTTAAGGAATTAGGGTTTTTGACTAATCCAAGTCATTGGGTTAGGTTTTTGGAAGTTGTTGGCTCCTATATGTATATTGTATTGTAAATAATGTATCACTATGAATGAATAAAGAATATGCTAGTTTTCCTGGTTTGGGTTTCCAGGGGAAAAATCTATTTGTAATGTTTGTATTTTCCATTGTATATTTTCTGTTCTTTTACTAAAAATATGGTTGCAGTAAATATTGTACAAGGTTAAAATCTGCATTGAGAAGGCCTAAGGTGTATGTATGAGTGTGGTCAGTTAATGAGGAATCATGCCAAAAAGAGAGTGTGGCCAATTATAAAGGAATTTGGCCAAAGGAGTGAGAGAGGGTTGAGAAGAAGCCCAATCTATAGATAGGGCTAAGAAATATTTTTTGAAGACCATGTACAGTGAGCGGATTAATACAAGATAACCTATGTATTTTTTCTTCCTATACGATTGAATGGAATTTATGTTCCTTTGTATTTCTGTAATGATATATTGAGTAATCAATCTGGTGATAGTCCAGATCAGGTTTTTGTTATCCATAAGAATCTCTTTCGGAGTGGTTTGTGCTTGTTTTGGGGTCAAGTTGTCGTTAGAACCTCGATTCAAAGTAGAAAGGGTTGTTGAACTAGATTCAAGACAAGATCGGGGTCAAGAGGATGGTGTGAACGAGTTCATAGTCGTGGTGAACTAGAATTTGAATTCTAATTTGAATGCAGAACAATAAAGGGTTGAATACTTCCAATGAACAGAGCTCCAATCCTTTACAAAGGTTGAGGAACAACAACTGTCAGATCGAACTAGGATCAAATCGTGGTAGTGGATTTGCTAGAAGGTTCACTCCATCGAATCAAAACATGGAAGAATGAGGTGTTTCACGAAGATTGTGACCCATCGTTTATCATGAAAGGATCAATGGTTATTGACCCATTAAAAATTCCATGTAACAAGTAGATCCAATCATCCAATTGGTTAGAAGATCAACAACTCTCAAAGTTTCAACTTACCAGCCCCTAGGAACATTATTAAACAAGTTCAATTTTTCACCCTGGTAGCCAACAACTGATCTTCCCGACCTTGTAGTTCCACTTCATAGTTCCATTATATTGGCCTTTCGACCCCAGATGAACTATTGTGCGATAAAAAGGTACTTCCCCAGTGTCCCTAGAGACTGACATCCTGATCCCTAGGATACCAGATCGGGGAATGAATAGAGTATGGAATGAGGTGAATTGTAGGAGGCTTGACACCCTGACATTCTGTTGGCCCAATACATCTAATACCCCAACATCAAGGTTCCATTGAATGGATTCCACCACTGCATCAGAACAAAGGTAAAGTGTGTAATTGTTGAACAACGGGTACATCCGATACTCGGTACCCTAGTATTGGGGTTCCAATATTCAAGGTTTTCTCTTGTCGGCTTCCAATATACTAGACCAGAACATTAGTGAAGAGCACATGTTGTGATCGGGTAGGGAATTCTGACCCAATAAGAACCTGGTATTAGGCACGCAATCTTAGTTGTGGTTGTATAGCGTAGAGGAATAAATACTCAAGTGATAATGTTGGTCATATGCGAGGAAAAGGACTCAACGCTAGATGGAAAGTTATTGGGTTTTGAAGGGGAAGTTTAGCGTCGATTTAAATAGTGTTAGTATTAGGTGCCTTTGTTTGTTTTGAGAAAATATTTGGTAGTATTTCAAAACAGAGGTTTAGAACTCTATTATTGAAGGATGTTTTTGGTCATGTGACGAATTTGAAAGCAATCCAATTGTGAAGTCGTAAGCAGAGTTGATTCAAAATCTTTGCACCTATGGGATACGACCTGGTGGGTCATCAAGGAGCTAAAACATATTTGATACCACTAAATTCATTCACCCTATTTTATGTTCTCAATCCCTACAAAAACCAGGGGGTTTCCCATAGAGTACACAACTAACAACATACTAATGCATAACACAAATTAACAGTTAAAGAATGCCATGAGGAATTTATTGTTACAGGAAAAGAAAATCAACAATAAAAATAATGGACAGGAACAAAAATAAATTTATTAATCAAAGAAGAAATGTGTTTATAGACTTATTGCATCGCAGACAAATATGGAACAATTCTCCCCTCTATTTCTAACTCCTTTGCTATATTTTCTCTTTCTTGTTTCTTCTTGTTGAAAAATGGAATCAATCTTGTTGAAAACTTCTCTTTGTGTTGAACCGAGCTGACCCCTCTGCATTGTTTTGTTTCCTCCTTTATATCTATGTTTCTTGGTATCTAAAATGTTTAGACCCTTCAACTTCCTCAATCGTTTCTTGTTTTTGTTTTCTTGGGTAGTTACACATTCCAACATTTCAAAACCATTTTCTAATTATTAAGTTAATGAGATTTAACAGTTGTGGTGACTTAAACATTCTTTTTCCCTACTAAATCATCTTGCCACTTGTCATAGGAGCTTTATCATATATGTGGAGTTAAAAATGTAAAATCCGTAATTAAAATGTGTCCAGTGTGTGTTGTAGCAACTGTGTTGTGACAACTGTTCCAACACTGTGTTGCAACCATTGTTCCAACACAATGTTGCAGCAATTGTTCCAACAGTGTTGCAACAATTGTTCCAGCAACAACAAAAATGTGTTACAACAATATGAATTTGACACTTTTTCCTTCCTTGAATTTATTAACTTAAACTTGAAATATTTTTGGGTTGATGCGGATTTCTTGAGGCCAAAGATGCTCCTACATAAAAAAATAAAAAAAACAAAGTCTTATTTTTAGAGATAAACATTCCTAAATATAGAACTTGAAACATTTCATTATGTTGATCATCATCCATCACTCAAACAATTTCCATTGCTCAAATTGTTGACTTGCCTCATTTCTTCAACCTATTTATCGGATATTGTACTTAGGTTAAGTGCAATGTCTTCCAAATTAACTTGATTTTGTTTTTCCTCTTCATGTTCCATTTACAAACATAGAAATAAAGTGTAATGAGTATATCTACATTTATAGTATAATATACATGATTTTATAAATTGAAAGTGCACCCTAGCAACGAATGGTAAATGGGTTCCCAATTCTTGTGTTTTCAATGGATTAATTTGTGTACTGTAACTGAAAATAACATGAAGAGATATTATTTCCATTATATCCCTCATACTTTTATGAAAAAAATTACCCTTGTCAAAACTTCTAGTGCTACTCTAGATGAACTAAGAATTGATTTATCTTCATTTACATCCTTTGTAACTTTTTTCTTGCTAGGAGGGGATTCTCTTCCTCGGTTGTTTGTCCCTATGAACCATTAAATATATGTGAAATCGAATGTTTGAAACCTATTATCTAGTATTGATAATAAGTACATTAATAGTAAAAATTCAAAGAAAAACTTCACATTCATCACCTTTTGATCCACCTAGTTTCCCATTTGAAACATTTCCTTGCACATGTTACCATAAGTTTTTTCCCTAATCTTATATAACCATATTTTATCAATAAAAGACCAGAATAATGAAATATCTTCTATAAGCATATTTGTTGTATATTATGCATTGCTAGACCCAAAGACATTTAAAAAAAAACTAAGAGGTCCAAGTGGTGAGTTTTATAATATATAGTGCATTGATGTGTATTTATTGTATGTTGTGCATTGTGAAACTATTTGTTTTTTAAAATAACTTGCTCAAGTGGCGTGGCATAGAGTAAAAAATGCACCAATGCATACTAATTGTTCAATGCACACCATGAAACCCAGAAACATTTTTGTAGAAAATAACCTTACAAGGATTGACTTTAGGATCTAATGTAATAAGGGGCCCCAATCCATTAAAATATCACTTACATCAAAATAACCATGGAGACCTACAAATACCAAAAACAAATCTTACCATAGATTAAACCCATACAACAAGTGTTTGCAATAATATAAAATAAGATGGAAGCAACAACAAAGTTAGAGTTTGCAATGTTGAAGAATACTCTAAAAACCTTCTATTTTGTTGAGATAAAAGCATTGAAGTTACATACTTGAAATTTCTCTTTTGCAAATTTGTATGCAACCCACGGTAACCTAGCAAAAATTCCATCCTTCAGTAAACTCTATCCAATCAAATCTCTTACCTAGGAAATTTCTCTTGGACATATACTCTCTAAGTTTTGGCATAACAATCGATTAGGCTTATAGTTTATTTAATTCACTTTTGCAAAATGAAATTCCCTCTCTTTTTTCTATTTGATTTTTCAGTGCATTGATAAAAATCTTTTGGTATAGCTATATTGATTAAAAATGCATGGTGATTTTTCAGTGCATTCATAAAAAAAAATGCATGGTCTAGTTGTCCATGTTGGATTATTGAGAGGAGGGGTGAATTAGTAATAGATCAATGTAATCCTTTTTCACCAAAAATGAAAGTGTTATATCAATGTAGCATTATCATCCAATAGTTACAGAGTAAATAAAAAATGAAGAAATGAGAAATCATACACATACATAGTACACCAGTGTTTTTACATGGAAACCCAAAGCGGGAGAAAACCATGGAATGCTTTTTCTTATATGTCTTGAAGAATTACATTCATTGGAAGCACCAATTTCCTTTGTTTTCCAGATACAACTAGAAGGAGGCTCCAACCCCCTAGTTTCTCAGGCTACAGCCTGAGGGAAGCTCCAACTCCCCAATTCTCTGGCTACAACCAGAAGGAGGCTACAACCTCCTATGTTTTTCGGTTACAACTGGAAGGTGGCTACAACCACCTATCCTTTCCACGTCCAAATTCCTTGAAGTATAAGTAGAATGATGGAACCACTGTCACACTATCACTGTCATATATACCACTGTACAACTGTATCAATCTATACCATTGACCTGCATCCAACCTGTACAACTGCCCTGTAATCAATTTGTACCTGAACTGGATATGTATCAACAAAATACAACAGGTACGTGACCTGTAGTGATGTAGCACACGTATGTACGTGTCTATCTATTATTCAACATGCATATGTGCGTGACCAAACTATTATGCATACTGTGTATGCCTTCTAAAAACTAGGGTTTTATTTCTTCTGAAAACTTTTGACCCTGTGTAACTTATTTCACATAGATATGTAACCTGTCACTATATCCAAACTGTATCTGTACCCTATGCATGCATCCTCATACATACCTCTCTCTAGTCATGTGCCATAAGTGTGTGTATTCATGAATAACTATAATAGCCCTCACATGATCTAGACTTCAAACCCTTTATGATATGCATACTCTCAATACATCAACCAATACAAGCTCTCAACAATATACCACAAAAAACCTTAGCCATATGCCAAGAAATACAATATGTGCATCAACAAGAAGTATCAATGATAAATATACCAGCACTGTATTTTTGTAGATCTGACTTATACAGAAGATCCCATTCAGCCACTAGTCTCTCTAGAGAGAATTCTCAAATATCCATAACCATTTCTCATGCATACATCAAAATCCAACTATTCATAGAAATAAGACATACCTTTTGAAAGGAAGCTTGTCATCACAATTAAAACAAATCAAAGGAAGATTACCATCACAATTAAAACAACTCAAAGGAAGCTTACCTCTATACCTATCGATGGTTCCCTTGTTCAATATTTTGACAAAGTTGACCACTTCTTTGTCATCTTTCGAGACGTTATTGTTGCTGCTAAGTTTTTCTTCTTTTTTATTCCCCTTTTTCTTTAACTTTTTGGATACTTTGAAGACTGCTTCTTTTATATCTGGATTTTCCTGTTCATTTCTCATTTCATATGCTATGAAGATTCCATGTAATTCGTCCATGCTTATTGAGTTCAGATCTTCTTTTTCTTCTAGTGTTGATATCTTAGGGTCAAATCTCATAGGAAGAGATCTTGGTACCTTTTGAACAATTACAGATTCTTTGATTTCTTCTCCCAAACCCATGATTGCATTTATTCGTTTCATCGACTCGTAAAACATAAGTTGCAATATTTTCATCTTCCTTCATCTTTAGTTGTTCAAACTGACCTCTGTAAGTTTGAAGCTTTGCTGCTTTGACTTTTGAATCTCCTTCATAAATATTTTGAAGTTTGTCTCAAATCTCTTTAGTGGATTTACAATGTGCAACTTTGGTGAATATTGATTCTCCAAGACCATTCAAAAGTGCATTTATGGATTTGGAATTATTCTGACCGAGTTTTCTTTCTTTGTCATTTGTTAGCAAAACTACTGTTGTTGTGTATCCATCAACAATTTATTTCCAAATTTCACATCCATGTGCCTGTATATATGTTTTCATCCTTATGCTCCAAAATGCATACTTATGTCCATCAAACTGTGGTATTCCATTTTTATACATATTGTTGCTCTCCATGATCTACCTTTCAGTAGTTAAACTGATTTCTGAAGGAACTCGCTCTGATACCAATTGTTGTATTACTGAGAGAGGGGGTGAATCAATAATAGAGAAATGTAATCCTTTTTCACCAAAAATGCAAGTGTTATATCAATGTAGCATTATCATCCAATAGTTACAGAGTAAATAAACAATGAGCAAATGAGCAATCATACACATACACAGTACACCAGCATTTTTACGTGGAAACCCAAAGCGGGAGAAAACTACGGAATGATTTTTCTTATATGTCTTGAAGAATTACATTCATTGGAAGCACCAACTTCCTTTGTTTTCCAGCTGCAACTGGAAGGAGGCTCCAACCCCCTAGTTTCTCAGGCTACAATCGGAGGGAAGCTCCAACTCCCCAATTCCCTGGCTACAACCCCCTATGTCCTCTAGCTACAACCGAAAGGTGGCTACAACCCCCTATGTTCTCCGGCTACATCCGAAAGGTGGATACAACCACTTGCCCTTGCCCCGTCCAACTGCCCTGAACCAGAAGTAGAATGATGGAACCATTGTCACATTATCACTATCAGATATACCACTGTACAACTGTATCAATGTTGGTCACTATAATTGCTTAAGTAATTTCAAACAACCAAGTGAAACATAAATTATCAACCCAGGGAAGTCTTTTGTTTCAAAGATAGCCACGCACTGTATATGCTCAATTCCAAAAGCACTTAGTGTTGTAGTAAAGAAATC
>JASDQU010411757.1:0-10456 GCA_032191745.1 Picea mariana | reverse complement strand
AAATCGCGCCTTACCCGACCCTCGCCTTAAACGCGGGAAAACCTAACCTTATCCGACCCGCCTAAAATCGTGATGACGCGTCGAACCTCATTCGACCCACCTTTTAAATTCGCCATTAAATTCGTCTTTCAGTTCGAATTTGTCTTGAGGTTCGACTTGAGGTTCGAATTCGACTTCAGGTTCGAATTCGCCTTGGGGTTCGCCTTAGGGTTCGAATTTAAGGTTCGCCGAACCTGTTCGAATTTGATTTTTTTTATGGGGTTCGCCGAATTTCGAACCTCAAGCTTGAGGTTCGGCGAACCCTGTGACATAGGTTAAAGTCCCTAGATATGTCTAGGGCCCCTGGATATGTTCCAGGGTACCCATGTCTGAGACATGGGTTGATCCTTGGTCTTGTACCTTAATGGATAAGACCCCAAAAATGTTCTAGGGCAACCTGGTCCTTGATCAGGTGTTTGTTGATGTATGACCCTCCTTTGAAGGTGGCCATGACCACATGAGGTATGTATCCCATATGCAGTGATGATAAAGTTGATTAGTTACCTTGAGAAGTATATGGACATTGATCAGTCCTATACTTCTCTTGATGAGTGATCTCACCCTAGAGGCAGATCCATGACTCTAGACTTTATTTTGAGCATACTACAGTGGATTCTCATCCCTCATTTGTGTCATGTTGTTCTTCATGCTGCAGAGGTAAGAAAATATCAAGGTAAGCTGCTAACTCACAGTTTTCGAATTGTTTAGATCTAGATCTACTCATTCTAATTCAGATCTAATTGTTCAGAAATAATTTTATGGCTATATTGTTTTATACTGTTCAGATCTACTATATTGTAATGCTCAATGTTTAGATGTATTAGTTCAGATCTAATTGATGTATATACTCAGAAAGTTAGATCTATTGTCATGCTTAGTCAGAAAGTTAGATCTATTGTTTTCTTATGGTTTGTATCTATTGATTTGCTTGCTCAGAAACTTGATCTATTGATTTGCTTACTTAGATATCTATGGTTCAGATCTAAGTTTCATATCTATTGTCTTCCTATTGATTTATGTTCTATTTAAGATCTACTATGATCTTACTGATCTAGTTTTTCAGAAATTTGAAAAATGTATACTTTCTGTTTCTTCTCCCTAATTCTAACATGGTATCAGACCTTAGGGCGTAAAAAGAGCTCAAGTGTGCAGACTTGAGCCTACATACATCATATTCTTAAAATTTGTTTTGTAGATCAGAAATAAGCAATGTCCTCCTTTGTGGATTTGAGAAAGGAAACAAGATTTCCTTGATGATAAGGTACAAGGTTTATTGTCAACCTTCACTCTCATTAACAGTCTTTTCATCATAGACCTGAAATCTCTTGGGAAAAGGTAATTGTTTAACGTTCAATTATGCCTTTGAAAAAGAATTTGATTTATTGTCATTTCCCTAAATTCTAACATTTGGAAAATGACTAGAACAAATTGAGCTTAAAAGAAAGTTCAAAATCTAATTGTTAATCAAGGTCCAAGGATGATACATATTTCCACGTGCTAAGCATTGTTCTTTCAAAGGAATTGGTGTAAAGACCTCATCCAGCATGTATTCTACCCAACAGAAAGATACTCCTTAGAAATTGTTTCTGCACATCTAAACCTTTGTGTCTCTATCAAACTTGAAAAGTTTGAAGGTAGTTAACTCTGTTTTTAATTAGCAAGTGAAATCTGAATGACTGTGGCAAGCTCTACTTGAGCTGAAAAATTTTTGTCTCTTTAGTTTGGCCTCTGCCTTAACAAAACCCTTTCACCACACCATGCTTCTCTCAGTCGAAGCTACTTCTATGAACAAAAATATCCATTACACGTTTTATTTTTGAACTAATTAATGTGGAAAGGATAGTGAAAGACTATCTTGTTTATTGTCTTGTACACTTGTGAGATGCAAATTTGGGTGCCAAAGAAAACTTTTGGATCTTTGGTGGAGTTATCAATGCTAGTTAACAGAGATTTCCTTGTTAAGAAAATCTGGAGGTTAGGATCCTTTATCTCTGGATTTTAAAGGGGGGGAACTCCTAGTAATTCCTCTAGTTTACACTTGATCAACTATTTGATTTTCAAGACTTTTCTCTTCTCCTGTTTGACTAAAATTTAAATGATAACTCTTACCCAATCTCACTTCTGAGCTAGGTCGAGTTAGTTAAAGGTCTAATACAGAATACTTGAAACTGTAACCATCATCTTAAGATCATAAGTGATAGGATTAAGCTTTTATAATGTTATTGTTACTAATGTTTGGTAAGTGCTCAGCTTTCTTTTAATAAGCTTTTGGTAAAATGCGATAGCTTTGACAGAATCACCGGTAAAGAAATTTTAATGGAAAACTGTGTAACTTTTGTAAATGACAACACCTTATGCACTTAATGGTCATCCATATGTTTTGTACTACAAAAAGTACACGAGCTTTAAAGTTAACCACAATACATTGAGTGGTGGAAACTTGGAAATAACTTTGGTATTTGGCTTTGAGGAAACCATGTGTGGGTTGACTTTTGTAAGAACATAATTTGGACAATGCAGTCTTTGGCCTCATTCTTTAAGACGTATTGTTTGTATATGGATGAATAATGTTTTATCCACAGAACAGTAGGATAACCACTCAAGGATATTGGAATTACTTGAACTAACAGATTTATATCAAACATCTTCATACACAGAAGAAGTCTTAGATAACTTGAGTTAGTAACAGCCTGCAAAGTTCATGTATGTCTTAAGCCTAAGCAAGTTTCATGGGTACTCATTTTTACATTCATTATTGTGACTACAAATGACAACAAGAAAGACATGTTTACCTTCCTGTCATCTTTATGTATCCATGTCTCAATGGAATACTGTCAGAATCTCATGTGCATTTTTGTTATATGACCAAAGAAGTTGTGATCTCAGCATTGACTTATTTTTTATGTAAGCTAGGTCTTTCTCCCTTGTTTGGAAACCCCGCTGTCTGTTGGTCTTTTATCTCTAATATAAAAGACAACATGTAACCTTTGGGTTATTTCCTTGGTTAAAAAAGTCCAACAAATTATCTTAGTAGTTGGGTTTTTTTTTGTTCTTTTTGGGAACCCTACAGATATCTCTTTTTTAAAGTCCTTAGATTGTAATTGAGCAATTATCCTTGGCACAAGAGCTCAAGAAGTCTGACTCAGCTTTTCATATTTGGTACTGGCACCAAGAACATCTTGAAGAGATATGACACCAGAACAAAGTCAAAAGATCTTATAGGTTGAGAGTTTGCAAATTTACACATGACAGGGAGGCAGAAATTTTATGAAACTCAGAGGGAGCAGTCCCTGCATATGAGTTAATCCATAACCTACAATAGAGATGGCAGCTTAGTAGAGTCAAGGGTTACTATCCGTTTCTTTTAAAGAAATTTTCTATTAAAAGGAAACCTGTCTGGTGTTGGGAAATACTAAAGAAAACAGAAAAGCAATCAGCACCTATGGGCATTATTTAAAGAAAGCAAGAAACCAGATAAGTACTCCGGTCTTATAGTTAAATTGAACCTTGTGATTGATTCAGAACCTTCCACATTTGAACTGTGGGAAGATGCTTTGATAGAAGAATATTAAATCAATTCTGAAGAATGATGTATGGACAGTGTTTTTAAAGACCTCCTGACAAATCAGTGGTAACCTTCAATGGCCTTATAAGATAAAGCCTACAACGGATGATTGTATTGAGGTTAAATTTGTGACTCGTGATTTCTCTCAAAAAAAAGAGATTATCTATGACAAGATCCTTACTTCCATCATGATCTTTTGTCATAGTCTTTGCTTAACAGTGAAGTTAAGCAAGAAGTTATCCATGGAAAAGAATCGACAGTCTCTCTACAGAGTCTAGGCTTCACCATGAGTATTGTAGATACCAATCTTTATATAAAGATTATTCAAAATCATCCGGTTATCTTAGAATGATATGTTCCTTACAGGAAATGAAATCTTTGATAGCTCAAATTAAGAGGGAGCTCTTCAGCAGAAGTTGAAATAAAAGACTTGGGTCCTTTTAAATTACTTTCTAAGCTTAGAGGTGTGGCAGAAACCAGGTGAGATGGTTCTCTCACAAAAGCAAATATGTAGTTAATGTACTTCGCAGATTTGGCATGATGAACTGCAAGTCCACGACCACTCCAATGATCGTTAATCTAAAGAAACTATAAGATCAGGTTACTGGTTCAGAACCAGAAGACCCCACTATATATCGACAGATCATTGGGCCATGGGTCTTTGATGTATCTCGTACATACGAGACCAGACATTTGTTATGCGATAAATGCTCACAGCCAATTCATCTGTGAACCGAAACATATACATATGATTGTTGTAAAGCATATTCTGAGATATGTTCGATGAACTATAGCTTATGGTTTCAGATACACTTCCAATGGAGGTGTAACGCTCCATGGATTTACAGATTCAGATTGGATGGGCAGTACAGTGGATCGGATGAGCACTTCCGAATATTGCTTCAGTTTGGGTTCAGCAATGATTTCCTAGTCCAGCAAGAAACAGGGCTCCATAGCCCAAAGCACTGCAGAAATAGAAGTTTCCAAATCAAAGACTGTTAAGAGATAGATGAAGTTTCCAAATCAAAGATTGTGACAAAAAATCCCGATGGAAGTAAGGATCTTGTCATAGATAATCCCTTCTTTCTAAGAGAAATCACAAGTCACAAATTTAACCTCAATACAATTATTTGTTGTAGGCTTTATCTTATAAGGCCATTGGAGGTTACCACTGATTTGTCACGAGGTCTTTGAAAACACTGTCCATACATCATTCTTTAGAATTGATTTAATATTCTTCTACCAAGGCATCTTCCCACAGTTCAAATGTGGAAGGTTCTGAATCAATCACAAGATTCAATTTAGCTATTAAACCGGAGTACTTATCTGGTTTCTTGCTTTCTTTGAATAATGTCCTTAGGTGTTGAATGTTTTTCTGCTTTCTTTAGTATTTCTCAACACCAGGCAGGTTTCCTTTTAAAAGAAACAGATAGTAACCCTTGACTCTACTAAGTTGTCATCTCCATTGTAGGTTATGAACTAAATCATATGCAGGGACTGCTCCCTCTGAGTCTCATAAAATGTTTGCCTCCCTGTCATGTGCAAATTTGCTCCCTCTTAACCTATAAGATTTTTTGACTCTGTTTTGGTGTCATATCTCTTCAAGATGTTCTTGGTGTCAGTACAAAATATGAAAAGTTGAGTCAGACTTCTTGAACTCCTATGCCAAGGATAATGGCTCAATTACAATCTAAGGACTCGCAAAAAAAGATATCTGTAGGGTTCCCAAAACAAAGAAAAAAACCCCAACTACCAAGATAATTTGTTAGATTTTTTTTAACCAAGGAAATAACCCAAAGGTTACATGTTGTTTTTTATATCAGAGATAAAAAACCAACAGACAGCGGGGTTTTCAAACCAGGGAGAAAGACCTAGCTTACATCAAAAATAAGTAAGTGTTAAGATCACAACTTCCTTGATCATATAACAAAAATGCACATGAGATTCTGACAGTATTCCATTGAGATATGGATACATAAAGATGACAGGAAGGTAAACATGTCTTTCTTGTTGTCATTTGTAGTCACAAAAATGAATGTAAAAAGGAGTATCCATGAAACTTGCTTAGGCTTAAGATATACTTGAACTTTGCAACCTGTTACTAACTCAAGTTATCTAGAACTTCTTCTATGTATGAAGATGTTTGATATAAATCTGTTAGTTCAAGTAATTTCAATATCTTTAAGTGGTTATCCTATTGTCCTGTGGATAAAACATTATTCATCCATATGCAAACAATACGTCTTAAAAAATGAGGCCAAAGACTGCATTGTCCAAATTATGTTTTTACAAAAGTCAACCCACACATGTTTTCCTCTAAACCAAATACCAAAGTTATTTCCAAGATTCCACCACTCAATGTATTGTGGTTAACTTTAAAGCTCATGTACTCTTTGTAGTACAAAACATATGGATGACCATTAAGTGCATAAGGTGTTGTCATTTACTAAAGTTACACAATTTTCCATTAAAATTATTTTACCAGTGATTCGGTCAAAGCTATTATATTTTACCAAAAGTTTATCAAAAGAAAGTTAAGCACTTACCAAGTATTAGTAACAATAACATTATAAAAGTTTAATCATATCACTTATGATCTTAAGATGATGGTTACAGTCCCAAGCATTATGTATCAGACCTTTAATTAAGTCGACCTGGCTCAAAATTGAGAGAGGGTAAGAGTTATCATTTAAATTTCAGTCAAACAGAAGAAGAGAAAAGTCTTGAAAATCAAATAGATAATCAAGTGTAAACTAGAGGAATTAATAGGAGTCCCCCCCATTTAAAATCCAGAGATAAAGAATCCTAACCTCCAGATTTTCTTAACAAGGAAATCTCTGTTAACTAGCATTGGTAACTCCACCAAAGATTCAAAAGGTTTTCTTTGGCACCTAAATTTGCATCTCACAAATGTACAAGACAATAAACAAGATAATCTTTCACTATCCTCTCCACATTAATTAGTCCAAAAATAAAACGTGTAATGGATATCTTCTTTGTCATAGAAGTAGCTCCGACTGAGAGAAGCATGGTGTGGTGAAAGGGCTTTGTTAAGGCAAAGGCCAAACTAAAGAGACAAAAAATTCTCAGCTCAAGTAGAGCTTGCCACAGTCATTCAGATTTCACTTGCTAATTAAAAACAAAGTTAACAACCTTCAAACTTTCCAAGTCTGATAGAGACACAAAGGTTTAGATGTGCAGAAACAGTTTCCAAGGAGTATCTTTCTGTTGGGTAAGATACATGCTAGATGAGATCTCTACACCAATTCCTTTGAAAAAACAATGCTTAGCATGTGGAAATAGGTATCATCCTTGGAACTTGACTAACAATTAAATTTTGAACTTTCTTTTAAGTTCAATCTGTTCTAGTCATTTTCTAAATGTTAGAATTTAGGGAAATGACAATAAATCAAATTCCTTTCCAAATGCATAATTGAGCATTAAACAATTACCTTTTCCCAAGAGATTTCAGGTCTAGGATAAAAAAACTGTTAATGAGAGTGAAGATTGACAATAAACCTTATACCTTATCATTAAGGAAACCATGTTCCCTTTCTCAAATCCACAAAGGAAGACATTGTTTATTTCTGATCTACAAAACAAATTCTAAGAATAGGATCTACATAGGCTCAAGTCTGCACACTTGAGCTCTTTTCACGCCCTGAGCTCTGATACCATGTTAGAATTAGAGGGAAGAAACAGAAAGTATACCTTTTTCAAATTTCTGAAAAACTAGATCATAGTAGATCTTAAATAGAACAGAAATCAATAGGAAGACAATAGATCTGAACCATAGATATCTAAGTAAGCAAATCAATAAATCAAGTTTCTGAGCAAGCAAATCAATAGATCCAAACCATAAGAAAAGAATAAATCTAACTTTCTAAGTAAGCATGACAATAGATCTAACTTTTTGAGCAATATTACTGAGTATATACATCAATTAGATCTGAACTAATACATCTAAATATTGAGCATTACAATATAGCAGATCTGAACAGTATAAAGCAATATAGCCATAAAATTATTTCTGCACAATTAGATCTGAATTAAAATGAGTAGATCTAGATCTAAACAATTCGAAAACTGTGAGTCGACAGCTTACCTTGATATTTTCTTACCTCTGCAGCATGAAGAACAACATGACACAAATGAGGAATAAGAATCCATTGTAATATGCTCAGAATAAAGTCTAGAGTCATGGATCTGCCTCTAGGGTCAAATCACTCATTAAGAAAAGTATAGGACTAATCAAAACCTTCACCCTAGAATACTCAAAACCCTACAAACCCTCACACACAAGAGTGGCTACCAGAAAGGTGGGACGGCTACCTGAAGTAAAGGTTCTGCCACCTTACCACGGTGCTACAGCCCTCAACAATACAGATCCAGCGGACAGAAGCCTTCAAAGAGGGTTTTGTTGATGAAAGAAGACAGCTAGCAAGTGACAAACAGGGTAAAAAGCAATCGCATCATTCCCACCAGAGAAAAGGGCACCCTGATCTTCCACACAGCAGCAAAAACTCAAACAACACCTGGCAGCAAGATGAAGAGGAAGAAACCTATCACAAGAAGGTTGTTCACTACCACAAAGGTGGTCGCAAGCTTCCTCAAAGGAGCCACACACTGTCACAAGGGTCGCTAACTATTATTAGGAGGCCAAAGACTATTACAAGGAGGCCGCTAGCTTATCCAAGGAGGCCGCAGACCATAAAGAAGCAATCCACCAATATGAAAAGAAAAGATGAGCGTATGAGAGGAGGGAGAGTGGTTTTTATTTACACTTTTGGGTAGGGTTTAGGATAAAAGAAATATTATTAAATTAATATTTCTTATATTAACTCCTAAGACAAAATACAAAACCCCCAAGCAAACTCAAGCCCAAAACAAACAAAACAAGGGTGGTGGATTTAGGAGAGATTTACACATGTCCATATACTTATCAAGATAACTAATCAACTTTATCATCACTACATATGGGATACATCCCTCATGTGGCCATGCCCACCTTCAAAAGAGGGTCATACACCAACAAACACCTGATCAAGGACCAGGTTACCCCAGAAATGTTTTTGACAATTTTTTTGCTAGGCATAAGCCAAATCTAGCCTCAAACACATTGAAATCGATGAAATTGGCTGCTGAAAATAGCACACATAGATTCAGAATTATCCAAAACTACAAGGCCACCCACATCATACAATCTCAGCAAAGAAATTCAGTATTACAGCAATACAAAATCGTAATTGCTCGATTTGAGCTCCAAAATTGCTATAATTGAGAAGTGGTTGGGAGAGGACCGAAATGTTGGGAGTTAATTGAGTTTTGATCCCTCTTGGTGCTAAATAAATATGAGGTTAACATGGATCGGTGCTATTAGATAATATATTTTCAATAATTAAAATAGAATGATTGTTGAAGTACAAAAGACTTTTAGATGTGCATCCAGATATTTTCTCAACTGTGTTGTTCAACCACTCCATTGCAATCTCATATTAGACTCTTATGGTTAGATACTTGACATCTTTGATAAACCTTGTGATATTTAGATTATATACACCACTGGAGGCTTGAGATTAGTCTATGGTAACAATCCACCAATATGAACATGTTGAATTGCCAGTGTTACGCATTTCCTCTGATCAACAACGTAGAAGAAATTACTTGTATGAGAATTTAGCAATGATTAACTTGTATTTCACATCCTTGGTTCGACTATCTTACCACTATACTGTGTCAAACTTTTCAAGATTGTTCGTATTTATCAAAAAACATCACTGCATATATTTTATACAACAACTTCCTTTACAATCCTTTGTGCCTGGAAATACCGACCATTTTCAAGCTGCTCTTGGGGCATCGAAGAAACAACCTTAAACATTATTCTAGATGGCTTTAGAACAGAAACTAGTCTCATATTCAAATGATCCTTCTTATAATTACATGTGTTATTTCCCCCTTCGTATTATGTCTTTCCTGGACATCAAGGCATGTCTTTGTATGAAGAATGGCCAGTCTTTATTCTGGACAACAGCCTCCAATATAATCCTTGCATGGAAATACAAACTATCTCCATGCTTCTCTTGGGGCATCAAAGAAACAAACATTGAACATTAATCTAGATGGCTTCAAAACACAGTCACTGGTGTCATAATGAAATGATACCTCTCATAGATATATATGTGTTCATTCCACCCTTCATATTAGGCATTTTCTTGGAATCCAGCCATGTCTTTGTATGAACCACTGTTAGGTAATTGTGTATACATTATATCATTTCCTGACACCTGTAAGTCATCACTCGCAAGTCCTGTGAAGTTTTAATAAATTTTTAATTGGTAAACAAAATTAGTTATAAGTCCACTGCTTTCTAAAACCGTGTCTCACATAGAGGTGCAAGTGAGAATGAGAAAGACACGTTGTAACCAAATCATGCCAATCACAAACTTGTTAAAACCACAGGAATTTCTAGAACACATTATGCTTAGACTAACTTGACAATCATATGCAGCTTAATTTACAATAAGCAAAGCAACCATTGTAAGGCCTAATCCAAAAACTAAAACAAAACTTTTACAGTTACTGAGAAATGATTCCAGAACAACTATAAAATACAATATGACTCAATAAAACACCGATCACAGCTTGAAACAAATCATAAAAAACAATCACTTTTGGAACTGTTATCCCCGATATCTAGGGATAACTAGGAGATCATGTCTCGAGGCCCACATGGTCCTAGACATGGAGTACCGAGAGCAGGAGCGACCTGAGCATGGTCCTGGAGGACCCATCTTCTTCTTCTCAGCCAGATTTGTCCTGCCAGCAGTACCAGCCTCCATCACTACCGGC
>JASDQU010411756.1:0-10456 GCA_032191745.1 Picea mariana | reverse complement strand
TCCCTCTTGATCCCAACATCTCTGCAGAAGTTTACGAACTCCTTTGAGGTATATTCTCCTCCATTATCTGACCTGAGTATCTTAATCTTTCTTTCAGAAAGATTCTCTATCAAGGCTTTGAATTCCTTGAATTTACTGAATACTTCATCTTTAGATTTTAAGAAATATATCCAGGGCTTACGAGAATAGTCATCAATAAATGATACATAGTATACATACCCACTAATGGAGGATTATGGCATTGGGCCACACACGTCTGAATGAATGAGTTCCAATACTCCTTTTGCTTTGCTGTCCCTCTTTGGAAAAGGGTTCTTGATATTCTTCCCTTGCGCACATCCATTGCATATGCCTTCTTGATCAACCTTCAGTTCTGGTAAACCTATGACAACTTTGCATATGTATGTTAGTGCCTTGTAGTTGATGTGGGCCAATATTCTATGCCAAAGTTCGCATGAGTTTTCAATGGTATGGGTCATGGCAGTTTCTGGGTGACCCTTCAACTTATATATGCCATTTTCTTCACTTCCGATGACGATTGCTTCATTTAAGGTTTCTCCTTTATCCCACATAAGAACTTCTCCATCTATGAAGGCAAATCTATAGCCTTTCTTGTCTAAGGCTGATATGGAGAATAAGTTCTTCTTTAAGCCCGGTACATAGAGTACATCCTTCATTGTTATTGAGTTTTCTGAATCTAGCTTGTAGTTTGATTCTCCTATTCCCTTGATGGGATATTGATAATCATCTCCAAGAGTTACTTTCTGAGAAAACTTATTTTCTGAAATACAAGAGAGAGTATTTTTCTTACCCGTCATATGTTTTGATGCACCACTATCAATGAGCCATGTGTCTTCTCCAGGAGATACAGATCCTAAGAGAGCTGAGATCAAGACATGGTTCTTAATCATCTTCATAGGTGGTTCTTCATCTTCGGCTATGTGAGCATGTTGCCTTTTGTGCTTCCTCTTGTATTCTTCTCTTCTCACTGGACAATTATTCGCCTTGTGTCCCATTTTATCACAATGATAGCATTGTATAGATGAGAGATCTCGTCCCTTGTGTTATCCTTTCTTCTGAAAATTTCTTGGATGAGATTCTTGGTTGTTGAATTTGTTTGATGATTGCGGTTCTCTATGAGATTCCCTTTTGAAGTAGGGTTTCTTCCTTCCTCCTTTTGTATGAGTAGCTAGGGCTTTATCATCGTTCCTTGCTAGTAGTGCTTCACGGTTGGCTACCCTTGTCTCTTCTTGGATGCATTCTTCCCATAGGCTTTCAAACTGTAGTTTCTCCTTTCTGCCACATACCGACTGGATGAAATCATCCCAAGGTCTTGTGAGACCATTTAGGGCTGTTATTACGAATTCGTCTTCATCGATGGTGTCTCCAATCGCTTTTAACTATTCTTTTATTTCTGAGATTCGGGAGAAATATTCTTGAATCATTTCTCCTTTCTGCATCTTGGTATTCTTCAATTGAGTTCTTAGATTCATCTTTCGGTTGATGTTCTTTCCTTCATATAGTTTGCTTAGAGAGTCAAACATTTCCTTTAGAGTTTTCTTGGACGATACATACGGGATCAGGTGGTCTTTGATTGAATCTGCAATGATTATTTGAGCCCTGATTGAGTCCTTCTGATGCTTCACTTTCTCTACGACATCTTTAGGTTCCTCCACTTCTTCTTTGATGAATTTTGCTAGGTCATTCTCTGCAAGGATCAGACCGATCCTATACTTCCAGGCACGAAAGTTGTCTATGCCTTCTATTTTCTCAACAAGCTTTGTGCTTGCAGACATCTTGTACTTGAGGCTACGAAAATGACCAAAAAATGAAAATGCTTAAAATCAATTTTTGACCTTACTAGGAGGTGCGCTTGGCTGAGGCGAGTAGCCTGGTGTACTTGGATATGAGAAAATCCAACTTTTACCTCGTTAAATCTGATCTGCGGATTTCTGGACTGGTGCTTTTGGTACTGGTTTTCTGGTACTTTTGTGAAACTAGGGTTTCACTTTCTGGGAGATCCAGCCATTGAAAAAATGTGCTCTAAGTGCCAAAATGATCCTTGGGGGAGGACGCAACTTTCTAGGTGGTTAGGGAGATGAAAAAATTCTCTTTTGCAAAACCCTAATTTTTGGGTACGGTAACAGTGACGTTTTTCCTCTTGCGAAATATGCTTCCTTCAGGTTGGCTCTAATACCATGTTAATGTTTATGCCATTATTATATTTCTTTGCATTTCAATAGATAAGAGCATCATAAGAACAAGATCACTGAGAAATACACATTCACAAGAGACACAACATTTATCCTGGGAAACCCTTTAGGGGAAGAAAACCCAACAAAAACTTCCTTATCATAAATTGCCAATACAATGTTCAAGAGATAACTCAAACCAATATAGATAGTCCTCTCCAAAAGATGCGCCACTCTTCTCCTTCTCTCCAACTGGTAATTGCATCTTGCCTCATAAGAGAATGAGCAAGTGAGTTGTGTGTCAAAGTGAGGCGCTAGCCTCCCTATATATACAAGACTAGCACGTGTGAAGGGGTTTCACTGGCAGGGCCGACCTCTCACTCTGGGTGGATAAACCCACCTTTAATTTAATTCTGGGTCTCAATAATAACAGTTGGGGCTGACTTCTTATTCTGCCTATTACAATTGTCCGATGACCAATCCGCAAAAGGGGATTTGGTCCTAATACAATTACCGACATGATTAATCCACAATGGGGATTAATCCAATGAATAAAATAACAATAATAATAAGAATACTCTTCATAGTTACATTATTTCAACACTTCCCCCACATGAACTTTGCCCTGCCACTGCCCTTGGTCACCTGACGGAGGGCCCATGCAATATGGGAGAATCCCAACACAAACCGTCGGTAGAAGTTAGCTAGTCCTAAGAAGCTCTGAAGCTTGGTTAGTGTGGTCGGGGCTGGCCAGTCACGAATGAATTGGATCTTAGCTGAATCAACATGTACCCCATGCTCATCAACAATGTAGCCCAAGTATTGGAACTTGTTCATGCCAAAAGAGCATTTTTTCAAGTTGTCATATAGCTTGTGTTTCCATAGAGTGCTCAAAACCTACTGAATATTCTACATGTGCTCCTCCCAAGTTCTGTTGAAGATGAGGATGTCATCCAAATATACCACCACAAAAGAGTTGGTGAAGGGTCTCAATACATCATCCATCAACCTCATGAAAGTGGCTGGTGCATTTGTTAAGCCAAAGGGCATGACCAACCATTCAAAAAAACCTTATTTAGATTTGAAGGCTGTCTTCCATAGATCAGTTGGTTTGATGGGAACCTGGTGGTAGCTAGAATTTAGGTCAATCTTGCTGAAGAACTTTGCCCCCTTGAGTTGGTCAAGAAGGTCATCAATCCTCGGAATTGGATACCGGTTCCTGACTATGATTTTGTTTAAGGCTCTGTAATCAATGCAGAGTCGCCAAGTCCCATCCTTTTTCTGCACCAGTACAATCAATATTCCTCAAGGGGAGGAGCTGGGTCTAATGTGCCCCTTTTGAAGAAGATCTTGGATCCGATGCCTGATTTTGTCATTTTCCATCAGTGAATGACGATATACTAGTCCATTAGGTAGAGGTGCACCAGGAGTTAGATCAATTGGATGCTTGACTTGGCAGTGCGTCGGTACCCTAGTGGGCGAGGAGAAGATGCCTCTGTATTCTTCCACGATCCCATCCACTTGCTTTCACTGCAAAGAGAGGCTCTGTGTAGAGGCCACGAATGTGGCAGTGACGTTCTGCTTACTGTGAGCACAAATCACAAAGAAGATGAACTTCCCGGTCTGTGAAATGGCCTTACTGCATTGATTAACAGAGATTAAAGAAATAGAGGTAGGCGACACTACCTCTGGTATCTTTTAAAATTGTCTACCCAAAGTAATAATAACACTGTAGGATCTAGACTCATACACAACATGACTCTTCCACAGATATGGTTGTCCTAAAAGAACATCACAAACTTCAAGGGGAGAAATATCACACAATACCTCATCTTTGAAAGGCTTGATGTCGTAGGGAAGACGACATTGTTGGCTGACACAAATATCTCTTCCTTGGTGAAGCGAGCCGACGGTGTAGGGCTGCAGGTGTGGTGTCGTTGGTAGGTCCAACTACTTGACAAACTCTGTTGAAATCAGATTCTTCTGACTGTCTCTATTGAAAATGAAATGAAGCAGAGCCCCCTTTGCCGACATCTGTGAGTGAAAGAGGCGTTCCCCTTCCTCTGGTTCTTCTGGTTCACTTGGCTGGAATTTGGTGGTAGCGACAGTGGCACTAGGTTCAACATCGATAATCTGCTTCCCTCCTTCGAGATTTGATTCGGAATCAGAATTGGACTTTGACTCGATAACCTTCAGCTCAACCACAAATGACTTCTTGGAGCGACACTTTTCAGTGTTGTGCCAAGGTCTTTTATGGTACTCATACCATTTTCTTGTGTCCTTCTTCGTCTTCTCATTGCCCTTCTCGTGTTGCGGTTTGGACTGGTTGTCCTGAGAGTGGTCATTTCGGCTTGATCCCTTGCTGTGTGGGTTGGGGCCGCCTTTTCCCTACTTCGAATGTGAGGAGTTTCCAGATCCAAACTCTTGCCTCTTCTGCTTAAATTTCTGCTCAATCTTGACAACGTATCTATAAGCTGTGCCCAATGAGGYGATGTCCAGAAACTTCATTTTTGTTTGAATGTATCTATGCAAACAACCGCGATATTTGAGCACCAAATKTCGCTTAGAGTCTTTGATACCCAATTTGGTGCCCAGGGTATGGAAAATATTKKTGAAATATGGAATTGTCTGGTCCCTTTCTTGACGCAGGGTGGTCCATCTGGTGTACTAGTCCTCAGAGCTTCCAACAAGGTAGTATTGTTCTTTAATGGCGTCCCGGAAGGAATCCCATGTAGGGGCCACCACAAATATTGTAGATTCCTCTACGACCCTTTGCTTAGAGTAAGTATCCCACCAGTCCTTAACATGGGGGACGCCCTTGAGGAGTACAAAAGTAATTTTTTCCCTATCGGAAAAATTGTGGACCAAAAAATACCCTTCGAGTAGATTCAACCATTTATCTACAACATCTGCATCTATCAGTCGTTCAAATAATGGAATATCAAAATTTACCTGTACATTGAAGAGGGTTGTATGACCGCTTGATGTAGATGCTTCTCCTGTGGGCAACCGTTGAAGGATCTGCGCAAAGTTGTCGATCATTTCGTTCCTTTGTCACGCGAGGGCATCCTCGAGCAACATTTTAATAGGATCTCCTGCCCCATCATCTTTATTTTCGTCCCCCATGGGTTATTGTCAGGCTTGTCACGACCGATCTTGCAACTGCTTGATTGGTTCGAGTCCCAACTTCTTGTACCCAGATCTTGTTAGGGACATGCATGAAGAAAAATAAATGAAGAGCGTACCGCTCTGATACCACTGATCCAGATTTAAGAGCGGAACAAACTAATTAACACACTGAATACAATAAACACAAATATATGAATAATAACACAGATATCCAGTGAACAATATCTTCTATTGAATAAATGAAATATGCTGAAACTGTAAAACTGCAGAACTGAAACACTTTCTTGAATGGTGGTAGCTATCTTTGAGAAGAGATGTGGCTGCTACACACATTTGTCTGAGCATAATGATTACAATGAGACTCCAGAGGCCTTTTTGATATTACTCGTGAATGCCAAAACCCTAGACATCCAAAAACCTAACCCTAGGAGGTGAAACGCCAAAAGTCATGTGGGCCCCTATGGGTAAGTTGGTACCTCAACTTCCTCGGGTCGTAAATTTTGCATACGACCTGCGTTTTAGATGCGTGATGGCCCGTTGGAAAGGTATTTTAGAGAACTACACATTACGCCTTCAAGCTTCGACTCCATTTACAATTTGACTGTGGCGATAAAAAAAAACACTGTTTAGGCCTCCAAAACGGCCCTGGAAGTACAACAAGATGTGCTGACATGAAAACATACAAAATAAGCCAGTTGGATTAGGTGAGAGGCCACCATTATCCACCTGGAAGATGTGTAGGGCTTCAGACAGCCCCAGAAGTGTAGAACCCACAATTACAAAGAAGTACAAAAGAGCGTGCTGAACTAAAAACAGACAAGAGGAGCCAATTGGAATATGTGGGTGGCCACCAATATCCACCTGGATCAACATGAGAATATCAAATTCTGTTCCAATCCCTATTGGAAATCTGATTTGGAGGTTGTATTGGGTGGCTGAGTGTTTATTATGAAAATAACATAGTCTTCAAATCTGCACTAATTCCATAAGTTGCCTTCGAATGAAAGTGTCTTTGTTATTTTTCCTGTACCATAACCCATTTCTATATACTCCTTTGTCTCAGTGAGGTATTGGCTCCAAAACCTGTTGTTAGCCCAGCATTCATGTTGTTGTTTGAGAGCACATGGCAGGTTTGCATCAGAAGGTGTATGTGAGAGGCATATGTCATTCAGTGGGTTGATGAAACCTTTTGGGTTACCGAGGGGATATCCGACTGTATCTCCATCAATATGTATTTCTGCATTACCCTGAAGTTCGGTGCAATCCAGTTTGTCTCCTTTAGACCTATCTCTAATTTTTCTGAGCCTGAGGTGAAGATTGGGGTGCTGTGTGAAAAGATGAGAGTCCCGAGTATTGTTCAGTGAGATTGCTGGATAAATAGTAGCATTCCTAGTGATAAGAAGGTCCGCTTGCAACCATAACAGTTTCAAGGTTGGCTTTTCTTTCACATCAATATATATCCCAGGAGAGCTAAACAAATTTCTGTCTGTCTACCCGACGAATCCTCTTTGTCCGCGCACGGGATCCGGTGTATAGGGCAGTGGTGATACTATTGTTAAGGTTTTTGTGACTGAATGTTGTCACGTCCTTTTCTTCACAGGAAAATTGGCCGTAGGGACAGGGTTATCCTTACCGTCACCATCATCATCGTTAGCCTTGGACGTGGAGCCTGAGAGATCATCAGAGATTTGTTTTTTGACAGCGTCAAGGTTTGTGGCAGAGTTAGAGATTGCCATGGGATCATCTAGGAATCCATTGTCCATGATATTGTCTCTATTAAGGTCTGGGTTAATTTCTCTAGCGCCAGCCTGCTCAATACCATCAAATCCAGGGGGTGCATCAAACCGACATCTTCATCTTCACGTATTAGCTGAGGCTGCAGATTAGTTAGATTGCCAACAAGATAATCACTATCTTCATCACAACTGGCTTGTATTTGTTCCTCTGATGTAGCACAGTCCTCCGATAGCAACTCTTCTATAAGGCCTGTCTTAGGGTTGGTCACATCCTCTTCTACGTAAGTGCTGGAATTTGAGGTTGAAAGCTATCTTTCTTCTGGATCTGGGCAGACTTCTTCAAGATCAGAGATGGAAACTTTCACACACTGTTCACAGCATTCATTGTCCACGTTACTGTTTGGATTTGGAGTGTATTCATTGTGTGATGGCTGTAGGTAATTCTTTGCTACAACATCCACAAGCGAATTGCATGCCTCAGTAAATCTGTCAAGCGCCAATTCTGTGGGATTGCCTTTGTAAGCCAACAAGGCATAATCAATCCTTTTTCTTCTCTGAAGCCCAAGTTCGAGCAGGAAATCTCTGCCATATAACTCCTCAAGCACCTGTTAACAACCATAAAAACTGCAAAAGACCTGGATGAAATCCAGAATTGAACTTGTGCCTCTTGGGCAGTCCTCACGAAACCACTGTGCCGCGATTCCCCTAAATGTGAAAACAAATAGTCTCATCATAATATCCTCGTGAGTAGTACTCAGGTCTGCTACAAAATGCATGAAGTTTCAAACATGCTGGGTAGCCTCATAATGTAGTCCCATGAAAGTTGGGACTTTCCCAACTGATTTTAAAGGGGGAAGTGGATTTGGATGTTGAGGTATTTTTTAGTTATCCAAACATCCTCTTTGTAGCATCCATACTTTAAAAATAAATCTTCAATATTAGTAATCAAAATCTGAAAATATAATGCATACCTTGTAGAAATATTGAAGGTCAATATTAGTAATCAAAATCTGAAAATATAATGCATACCTTGTAGAAATATTGAAGGTGGAGTCACCAAGATGAGCTGTCCTAAAAAAAACCTTCACAATTGATGGATGTGCTCACCTCTACATCCAACAATGTCTTCAAAATCTGTAAGGAATAAGGGCTTTGTCCCTCATGGAATTGCCATGTGAAAATAAGATATTCATTGAAAACACTCTCACAAATATGTCGTCTTCTTTCCAAGGAGAATGGGCTTTATCCCTCGAAAGAACGCCAAAAAATGTTAGTGCTCAAATTGTACGTAATGATAAAATCCCTAATCCACAAGGTACAATTCGAGGGAAATATCTAGGAAGGCCACTATTGTCACCTTATCAACCTATCCTATGCTGCTCTAGGCCGACTCTCCTCTGGCTCAAGGGGGTATTCCCTTTTAGGAGTACTAAAACCAAGCAATGAAACACAAGGTGACATTGAGAGTAGCCTTAGTAAAATGAGGTTTGGAGTTTTTAGAAAAGTGATGGAAGGACATCAAGAGATAATTGCTAAGTCCAACTAGGTAAATGAAGTCAAGGTGAATTAAATGGTAAATGAGGTCAAGAAGAAACCCTTCGAGGTCTTGGCTTATTTTCTTAAAGGATTAGGGTTTGAGACTAGCACCACAAGGTTGAAGTAATCCCTCACCTAAATAGATCAACAATGGATTCGAGGTCTACAAGAAGGGTTTCCTCAAGGGAATAACCTTCACCATCCAAAATCAACTATGACTTGATGAAACTACTTAATACTTTAGCCAAAGAACCAATAGGAATAACAAAGCATGGTATCAAATACTCACAAAACCAACAAGGAAGAATGAGGACAAACCCCAAACTTCTTTCACCACGTAATAAAGTTATCCCTCTATGGATCGATCTTGAGAGGCTTTGTAGAAGACTTGAAAAATTCCACCATCAATCTTTATGCACAAAAGTAAAACCAAGTAGGAAAAACTTCAATAGTTGACAACATTCATCCAAAAAGAAAGAACCCTTAACACCACAAATGTTCCAAGAAAGATATATTGATTAGACTCTAAAAAGAGAGAGATTCAAATTATCCATCCATGAGGTCAAACGAAGAGGTGCATCTCTTTATATAGATGGTGCTAAACCTCATTTACAATACAATAATAATATGTTATGTTATTCCTTAGATCTAGCCTAAGAAAGACAAATAATAATGAAGCAACCTAAAACAACAATAAAATAAAAGTGGTCAATCCACATGCACAATGAGTAAGATGAAGTTAACCCCTAAAGAAAGGTCTTCTCTTCCAAGAAAGAGTAAATGTTGTCCCAAGCTGCCATGTTGGCCTCCAAAGGCCCTCCAAAAGTTCAATGTCCTCCTCAAGGGTGCAAATCAATCCTACAAATGGTGACATAATCCCTCCAAAGGGGGAGATTCCTCCAAAATAGCTCAATAAATTGTGCAATATAATGTTCCAATACCTTCAAATAATGTCTCAAATGAATTCCCATTGTAACATCCCCATTTTCAATCCCCAAACTAGCGATGCATATTCTAAATATGAAGTATGGCATGGGGCCAAGCGATGTAATATGTAAATGATGCATATTGAATATAATAAATAAAATGTATCGCTAGCCACAGATGGACATGGACAGAGATTTGGGGGCTTAATATCCACAAGAGAGGGAAGGGATCCAATGGGGAGAGTTTACCCATGTTTATTAAACCCATACCGTCTTTGTAAATTATCCTTACTTTGAACCTTCTATTTTATGTTGAGTGTCCTAGATCCCAATCATTAAATTCATGTAAGAGGGTGGGTATGAGAAGTCACATCCCATAGTTATTGAGAGCATGGGGGATGAGTACAATCAACCTTGGGAAGGGTGTGAGTCAAGGAAGCAAGGGAGAAGAAGGAAATTCATATGGAAAAGGAAAACAATTTTTACAGGGATATTTTTGGACNGGAAGGGGTCCAATGGGGAGAGTTTACCCATGTTTATTAAACCCATACCATCTTTGTAAATTATCCTTACTTTGAACCTTCTATTTTATGTTGAGTGTCCTAGATCCCAATCATTAAATTCATGTAAGAGGGTGGGTATGAGAAGTCACATCCCATAGTTATTGAGAGCATGGGGGATGAGTACAATCAACCTTGGGAAAGGTGTGAGTCAAGGAAGCAAGGGAGAAGAAGAAAATTCGTATGGAAAAGGAAAACAATTTTTACAGGGATATTTTTGGACAACGGGGGAGTTCTGAGCACTAAATCTTGAAGGAAGCCATAGTGGGCTTGTATGGTAGCTATTTTGGTACTATAATTTCATGGGAAGAGAGGCTAGAGGCTCGAGACTAATTTCTATTCAAGAAACTGTCAAGGGAGCAAGTATTTTGTTGTTG
>JASDQU010411755.1:0-10456 GCA_032191745.1 Picea mariana | reverse complement strand
TAAACAGGGTTATAATATTCCCCAATTTACCCAAACCATGTGTAATTAATTTAAAATGTGTTATGGCTCCGACTTGGTCAGAGTTGTATGATGAGCCATAAAAAATTTATCATATACATCTCAGTAGTTATGACCGTTGTTGTATCGTCAGTGAGGTGGAGTTAATAAGTAGAGGGGAGCATCGATATCATCGTTGACATAGTGTGAAACGAGGCTTATTTGGCAAGGTGATTCCCCGATGACGACATAATTGCATTATTGATTATTCTCGAAAAAGTGTTGAAGGATTTCAGTTAAATTATGGGCTATACTATTGGACCACATATGAAAAACCTTTCCCTTTCATTTTGTGCCATCAGATAAACAACTTACGTGTAAGGTCAGAGAAAGGGGGAAAATTAACGGTTGAGATATAGTCATTGGGGGTTTGGATTGATCTGGGACGTCTAATGGTTCTAAGGTTATAACGTCGACGATTTGTTTCAACCAATATCGTCGTCGGTAGTTTCCATAGGGAGAATAGGGGTAAACTCGTGTTGTTCTCTAAGGATAAAATATTTCCACGAAATGTGTGAGCCAAAGGAAGATTTTCATGTGTGAGCATAAAGTGTCGTGAATGTTATATAAGTGTAATAATGTTGGGATGAAAAGGTTTGGACCTGTTAAGTTTTGATCTATTATTAGGTTTCTTTTCAATTTACTAGATAACAATAGCATAGGTAGGATCACTGAGAGAAACATAATCACAAGATACACATAATTTATCCTGGGAAACCCTCATGGGGGAGAAAACCCAACAAAAACTTCTTTAATATAGATGTCCAATACAATGCCAAGGCAATAGACCAAAACACTAGAGAATATCCAACATTGAGCAATGTGCCTCTCTCTTCCTTCTTCTCCCAATTGCAGCTACCAAACTTTCTCACTTTATGAGTGAATGAGTGAGTGAGTGAGATAATGAGGCACTAGCCTCCTTTATTTATACTAGCTAGTGGGCACTGGAAAGGTGTATTTTCACTGGGCAGGGCCAATTTCTCTTCTTAGTCGTTATAACCACTTTAATTAGGCATGGGGGGCAACTTCTTAATTTTCACAATATCATTAGGGTTTGAACAATCCGCAAAAGGGGATTTTTTCAAGCACAAGCCCCGACATGATCAATCCAAAAAAGGGGAATGATCTGATGATAATGACTCAATAATAAATAGAATACTCTTTGCAGTTACAATATTTCAACACTCCCCCTTAACAAGAAGGGTATTCTACAACATCATCAGGAGAGAGAGAGGGAAGCAACATCAACAGCATCTAGAACACTGACTGGCATATCTATAAATCATCAGAAGTTTTTCTCATCATCAATGTCATCATCCATAATAAGGAATCGGAATGGAATCATCATCATTTGCATCAACATGGATTAGTATAACACTAATACATAATCATCATCAATAACAGCATGAGGATGATACAACATCATAGCACGAAGGCTGGAGCATCATCAACATCAGCACTAAGCTAGAAATCTTCAGCACGAGGCTAACTTTTCATCAACATCAGCACGAAGCTGTAAATCTTCAGCATGAAGCTGACATCTCAAAACATCATCACAAAGCTGGAAATCTTCAGCATGAGGCTGGCATCTCAACAACATCAGAACAAAGCTAGAAATATTTAGCACGAGGTTGGCATCTCAACAACATCAGCATGAAGTTGGAAATATTCAGCATGAGGCTGGCATCTCAACAACAACAGTAGAAAGTTGGAAATGTTCAGCACAAGAATGGCATCAACACTACTCCCCCTTTAGAGGGAGGTCCTTTCGGACTACACCAAGCTTGTCTCGAAAGTGCTCAAACTTTACATGAGATAGAGGCTTGGTAAACACATATGAAACTTGTTCATTTGTGCCAACATAATGGAGCTTTATGGATCCTCTCTGCACCATATCACAAATGTAATGATATCAGATTTCTATGTGTTTTGACTTGTCATGGAACACATGGTTCTTTGTCATTTTTATGCCACTCTAGTTATCACATAGAATCATGGTTGCTTCCATATCCAGATCAAATAGACCTATCAGCAACTTCTGAAGCCATATGGCTTCACAACTGGCGGGACATGCAGCAATGTATTAAGCTTTTATCGTGCTGAGAGCAATACTTGATTGCTTCCTACTCTTCCATAAGATCATGCATGAACCTAGACTGAAACAACATCTTGAGTTTATCTTTCTTTCATAGACACTTCTAGCCAAATCTAAATCAATATATCCACTCAGTCTGAAGTCATGATCTCCATTATAACTGAGACAAAAATCTAACGTACCCTTAAGGTATCTCATCACATGTTTCGCAGAAACAATGTGAATGCATCTAGGTTTTACCAGAAATTGACTCAAGGTGTTCACAGCAAAACATATATCTAGCCTGGTGTTCGTTAGATACATCCACGATCCAATGATTTGTTTGTACAGCGTAGCATCAACCAATTCTGGCGAAGTATCAACCAGGAGATTCAACTTTGTTTCCATGGGAGTATTCATGGATTTACACTCCAACATATCAAACCTCTTGAGTATTTCAACTGCATACTTCTCTTGGTTAAGGAAGATCTTCTCTGGGCTCTACCAGACCTCAAGACCTAAGAAATAGTGCATTAGGCCTAGGTATTTCATCTCAAATTATGCAGTGAGCTTCTTCTTACAATCAATGATGATATTTTCTTTTCCAGTTAGAAATAAGTCATCCACATACAACAAAAATATAACAGGCTCATCATCCATAACCTTGAAGTACAAGTTATAATCATATTTACTCTTGGTAAAGCCCAAGCTCGTCAACAAACTGTCAATTCTTCCATACCAAGCTCTAGGAGCTTGTTTCAATCCGTACAGAGCCTTCTTCAATCTGCAGACATGTTTTTTTCTATCCTCAACCTCAAACCCTTGAGGTTGTTCTATATACACTTCCTCTTCAATGACACCATTAAAGAAAATTGTTTTCATGTCCATTTGGTGTAGCTTCCATTTCATCTTAGTTGCAAGGGCTATGATGGTTCTAATTGAAGTGTATTTGGCTACAAGAGAAAACGTCTCTTCATAATCAAAACCTTCATTTTTAGAAAAGCCACAAGCTACAAATATTGCTTTATATTTCTCAATACTTCCATCTGCAACACATTTTATCTTGTATATCCATTTGGAAGATACCACATACATCATTCATTATAATGGATTGGTATTATTCTTTCATGGAATCTTCCCATTCTTTCTTCTAAATGGCTTCTTTAAATCAAGTAGTCTCCTTCTCTAAGATATCACACATCAAATCCATATAATTGGAAAATGGCTTGGGTTTCTTGACTTGTCTTATCGTTCTTTTGGGGGAAACATACTTCTCTCCATCTTGAATAAGTTCCCTTGCCCAGGATGGATTTCTCTTGTGGGAGATCGTCATCTCGGAAGGTTCTTTAGATTTTGTTATGTCATGATCTTCTGGAATATCCTCATTAGGGGAATTTATGACTTCTCTCACTAGTTCTGCAACTATGGGAGCTATAGGTTCTTCTTCATATACTTCTTCAATCTGGCATCTTCTTGATTTATTAAGTGTTTCATATTCATCAAAGGTTACATCTATGTTGATATCAATATGATATGACGGTAACCTAGTATATAAATTCTGAATACCTTGGAGACCTCATAGTATTCAACAAATATTCCATTATTTCCTGAAGGGTCCATATTGGTTCTCTTCTCTTTTGGAATGTGTACAAATACTGGACAATCAAATATTTTGAGATGGCTTACTTCTGGCTTCTTTCCGGAGAACATCTCTTCGAGGGTTTTGAACCCAAGTGCACTATGGGATAATATGTTATGTACATACACTATTGTTCTCGCTGCTTCTTCCCATAAGTGCATTGGAAGATCTTGATCGTGGATCATAGTCTTCACTTCTTCCATTTTAGTTCTGTTATTTATTTCTACTACACCATTTTGTTGAGGATTGTAGGGAGTGGTGAGCTCCCTCTTGATCCCGACATCTTTACAAAAGTTTAAAAACTCTTTTGAGGTGTATTCTCCTCCATTATCTGACGTGAGTATATTGATATTTATTTCAGAGATATTCTCTATCATGACTTTGAATTCCTTGAATTTACCAAACACTTCATCTTTTGATTTCAAAAAGTAACCTCGGGTTTTGCTAGAATAGTCATCAATAAATGATACATAGTATACATAGCCACTAATGGAGGTTGATGGCATTGGGCCACATACATCCGAGTGGATGAGCTCTAAGACTTCTGCTTTACTGTCACTCTTCGGGAAAGGGTTCTTGATTTTCTTTTCTTGTGCACCTTCATGGTCAACCTTGAATTTTGGTAGATCTGTGACTGCCTTGATTACATATGGTAATTCCCTGTAGTTGATGTGAGCTAGTCTTCTATGCCAAATTTCACATAGATTCTCAATGGAATGAGTCAAGGTTGCGTCTAAGTGACCTTTTAGCTTATACAAGCCACCTTCTTATGTTCCAATAACAATTGCATCTTCTATGGTTTTTCCTTTAGGCCACATAAGAACTTCTCCATCTATGAAAGAAACTCTAACTTGACCTATCATGTGCTTGGAAGCACCACTATCTATGAGCCAAGTATCCTCACCAGGTGACATTGATCCTGAGAGGGCAGAGATTAAGACATAGTCTTTAATCTATTATTTTATCATCTTTTTGGTTGGATCTTCATCTTCAATTGTATGGGCGTGATGCTTTTTGTTTATCTTCTTGTATTATTCTCTTCTAACTGGACAATTCTTAGAAATATGTCCCATCTTGTCCCAATGGTAACATTGGTAACATTGGTAGGATGAGAAATATTTGTCTCTTCTTTGACCTTTCTGAAACTTTTGGAATCTCCTTGGAGGGTGAGATTCTTTATGGATGGATTTATTTGGGGAGTGAGACTCCTTATGTTGATGAGTTTCATTCTGGAAGTGAGACCTCTTCCTTCCTCCTTTAGTATGAGCAACTAGGGCTTTACCTTCATCTCTTGATAATACTCCTTATCAGTTAGCTACTCTTGCTTCTTCTTGAATACATTCTTCCCACAGACTGTCAAAATGTAGTTCCTCCTTTCTATCACATGGTTTGGATGAACGCATCCCAAGGTCTTGTGAGACCATTAAGAGTTGTCATTATGAGTTCATCTTCATCTAGAGTATCACCAATTGCTTCTAGTTGTTCCTTGAATTGTGATATTCTAGAGAAATATTCATGAACTGTTTCTCCTTTCTGTATCCTTGTAACTTTGAGCTGAGTTCTTAGATTCATCTTTCGATTGATGCTCTTTCCTTCATACATTCTGGTTAGGGCATCAAACATTTATTTTGGATTTTTCTTTGAATCCACTTGAGGAATCAAGTGATGTTTAATAGAGTCTGCAATGATTCTTTTGGCCCTAACAGTGTCCTTTTGGTGTTTTTTTTAGCTGCAACATCGGTAGGTTCTGGTACATCTTCTTTAATGAATCTTGCTAGTTCATTCTCTTCAAGAATGAGTGTAATCATATACTTCTAGGCATGGAAGTTATCCACACCTTATATCTTGTCAACAAGCTTAGTGCTTGCAGACATCTTGACCTGGAGCTGGGAAAATGACCAAAAATTGAAAAATGCTCATAATTTAAATATGAACTTACCAGGAGGTGTGTTTGGTTGAGGCGAGTAGCCTGGTGCAATCAGATTTCATAAAATCCAAATTTCCCCCCTTAAAACTAGGCCTATGGAATTCTGGACTAGTACTTCTGGTACTGGTTCTGGTTTCCTGGTTTTCTGGTACCAATGAAAACTAGGGTTTCACTTTTCAGGAGTTATGTCTACTAGAAAAGTGCATTGAAGCTGCCAAAGAGTTCGCTAGGCTAGGGTGCACTTCCTTGATGAGTTTTAGGCTGAAATTCCTCTTCAATAGAAAACCCTAATTTTCTTATACGGTAACAATGATGTTTTTTCTTATCCAGTGAAAGGTTATCTCTTCAACTTAGCTCTTATACCATGTTAAGTTTTGATATATTCTTAGGTTTCTTTTAAATTTACTAGATAACAATAACATAGGTAGGATAACTAAGAGAAACACGATCACAAGATACACAACATTTATCCTGGGAAATCCTCATGGGGGAGAAAACCCAGCAAAAACTTCCTTAATATAGATAGCCAATACAATTCCAAGACAATAAACCAAAACACTAGAGAATATCCAACACTGAGCAATGCACCTCTCTCTTCCTTCTTCTCCCAACTACAGCTACCAAACTTTCACACTTGATGAGTGAATGAGTGAGTGAGTGAGATAATGAGGCACTAGCCTCCTTTATTTATACTAGCTGGAAATCACTGGAAAGGTGTCTCTTCACTGGGCAGGGCCGAATTCTCTTCTTAGTGGTTAAAACCACTTTAATTAGGAATGGGGGCCGAATTCTTAATTTGCATAATATAATTAGGGTTTGACCAATCTGCAAAAGGGGATTTGGTCAAGTACAAATCCCGACATGATCAATCCACAAAAGGGGATTGATCTGATTAATAATGACTCGTAATAAATAGAATACTCTTTGCAGTTACAATATTTCAACTGGACCCAGCTGGAAAATAGTACATTAAGATAACCCTGGTAAATTCAAAACCAATCACAGTTGGCCACGTGTGTAATGATGTGGCCCTAGAAATATGAATATCATTGTCGATGTCAACAAACAAATTAAGAAGGATTTCTTTCCCTAATGATTCATAGATGAGACGTTGTAAGGGCATTGTCGTTGGGACTTTTAGATATGTGAAATAGTAAAGAGACAGAGGCCAAGCATCGAAGATATGTGATTGAGGTCATATGGCTGGGACTGGGAGGTTGCATAGTTGAAGTGGTATTAGAATGCATTAAGGTACTAGGAATAAGTGGGGCCCAGCTTGTGTTTGTACCAGATTAGGAATAACCCCCTGGTGACAACAGTGTAACCAACCATGTCACTGATATCGTCATCAGGATAAAAGTTAGCTTACAATTAACCATCCCCTAAAGCAATTTGTCATCGATGACATTGTTAAAGCATCGTCATTAGGAATTTTACACTTGATAACGTCAGTATGTCGGGAGCCAAGAGTCGACGATATTAATTGAGGTCATAAGAGTAAGGAAGTGAGGGGCCAATTAGTTGTGGTGGTTTCAATTTCAAATGGGTTCCAAAGTAGTCGAGGAAATTCATAGAGAGAATCTATTATGATGGATTCAAGTAGCAAGTGGTAGATTATGCATCAAATTCATTTTGGCATCTGCATACAAACATCAATATCAAAAGTGAATAACCATTAGGGTAAAAAGAGTAGTACCTTGTAAAATTTTGGTAGTGTGGGTACCCACTAAAACTCATATTTTTAGTAGGCTATTGTGTAAGTCACAATGGTAACCAAGGTAAACTCTAGAATATTCATGGCACAAGGATAATAAACAACAGACCTTGAATCCATTACAACAATATACTTGTTATGAGCTCAATGTGTCACTTTCGGGAATTGAACTTGGGTGGGGAGGATAGAAATCATTCATCCCAACCACCTGAGCTAAACCCAATTGACTATAAAGTTAAAGTTATTTTATTTAAAGTTGAATTAATTAAGTTACACTAGTTTATAATATGTTTAGATTAATTAGTTACTATAATTAAGTTAGTTTAATTAATAAAGTAATTGGGTTTTCTTATTGATTTTTTTCTTGTAATGAAAAATAATAATAATCTAATTTAAAGGTCATAGCTTCTCTAGAGGCAAAATTGATGTATGAGATCCCCTTGTTTATGGGACAAGGGACCCCCTCTATGCAATGATTTGATTGCTTAGTTTACGAAGGTGTACATACTCTACCCCCCTCTCGATTCGAATTTATAACCTCCAAAGAGAAAACACATGTTCTTAACCATTAGACCCACTCAAATGTACACTAAACTTATGTTTATCGATGGTTCCATAAGCATTGTACTTAGTTTAATAACATGTGGCCTTCTTTCCCTTTAGTAACTTCATGATTGTATGAGTACCATTATTGACCTACATTACCTTTTGACAAATATGCTCTCTATGATCTTCTTCAAATGTCTCAAGCTCATGAGCAATCATGCACACTAATGCTTATTTATCTTAGACCAAACAATTTTTACTTCCTTTCCCAAAGGTGTTTTTCCTTTACTCCATCCAATAGTGGTGAATAATGTGACTCTATATCTTCCACTGTGCAAACATATCATTTAGGCTTATTTTTCTCTACTTAAGAAATATTATTAGAACTAGAATATTCTTCATTGAGGATTCTTCACCTATCTTCCTTTCAAGTTCGGTTCTGGAAGATTCTTCACCCATCTTCCTTTCCAGTTTGGTTCTAGAAGATTATTCACACATCTTCCTTTCAAGTTTGATGTGACCTTGATAATCCTAAAATTGTTTGGCTTCTTCATTAGATACAACACTTTTGTTAACTATGGTCTCCTTATTCTTTGGATCACATGATCTATATGCCTTTGCTACAATGTTATCTGCATGGAATCCAAAACCATTGAGATGTTTTACTTGAGGCTTTATTCCAAACTAGACCTCTTGAGAAGTAATATTCTCCAATTCCTTGAAATTACTTTGATTAACAAGTAAAATTTTATATCACTGCCTCTCCCCAAAATTTGTCGAGAATATTTTTTCCTTGAGCATGTCGTGCAATAAATCCATTGTAGATCTACTTCTCCTATGTGTTCTTCCATTTTGTTGCAATGAGAGGCATTGTGAATTGTCTTTGAATGCCTTCTAATCCATAGAAGTTTAACTCAATATAGAAATATTATCCATTATTTAGTTTGAGATCATTTATTCTATGACAAGTGAACCTTTCTACAATTTACTTTGTTTTTCTTAAATACATCAAATGCCTTCAATATGTACTACAAAAGGTACATCCATTTTTTTCTAGAAAAAATGTCAATAAGAGATATAAAGTAGTATGCACCTCCATGTGATATTGTCTATACATTGATCCACATAGGTCACTACAGATAAAGATCTAATACATTCTTTGTTTGATCTTAGATTTTCTCAAAACTTTCATTTTGTTGTTTTGCTCTAAAACTTTATTCAAAAATTTCCATGCCACCTTAAAACTTAGTCAATCCTTAACTCTACAGTACCATAGAATGTCAAGAGACTTACAATCCACTATCATAGCTTTTGACTCAACATGGTAACATGAATCTTATATACTCCTCTATCTAGTGCTTTGGATGCAATAACTTTGTCATTGTGCGTGTATTTGATTAGGCACTACCCTTTATAAGACTTTACCTTCAAGTCGTGTTTCAACACTTCAATAACTGACATATTATGATTAATCTTGGGAACACACCTGGGATTCCTCATGTCGCATGCCTTTCCATATTTAGATTGGTACTTGTCCAAATCTGTGTACCTAATGCTACCTTCCATCTCCTGTGGTGATTTCACCATATCTACATTTTACTTTATCAAGCCCCTTGAAGAACTCCCTATAGTAGGTCATGTGATTTGAAGAGATTGAATCAATGTATCATACATCCAAAATGTAACTAGTGTTGAGAAAAGTGCAAAGGTTTTTCTGTCATTTTGTTCTTCATAAACATGACCATTTTAGATTTCTTTTTTGAGCCAAATCATGCTTTCTCTTGTAAAAAAATCTCTTAATGGGTCCTAGTGTATCACAGTAAAAACAATTGTTCCTTTTTAAGAGGTTTGTTTATTGTTCTCTCTCTTTGTAGCAATTGTGCTCTTTTGACTATTTGGTTCCCTTCTTGTTCTTTGTTGTAGCAACAAATGCTTTTCTTAATGACTCTTTCAATGAATTGTTTGTGCACTTAGTCTTCTTAAAATAATAAAACCAACAATGTGTCAAATGTGACTATTAAGATTGATTGCATATGATTCATCATTGTCATGCGACTTAGGTGGACTTTAGAGAGTCACTAAGACTAGCTCTTTTGATGGGAAGATTTCTCCTATTTGTTCGACAACACAGGTATTCCAACAAAGGACGAACACCTTCAGTAACCACTCACATAACCAGATCAAAGATCAACACACCAATGTTTTTACATGGTAAAACCCTTACGGGGAAACATCCACGGCCCCAGCCAACGCGGCCACTTGGAGCAGTTTATTAATGCAAAGAAAAAGATTACAGAGAGATTTTACAAGAGAGTTTCTCACAATCGATTGTCAGAAAATGACCATCCATGCTCTTTAAATAGAGATCATGGACCAATCAGGTGTTAATCCATGGATCAATGGTCGTTAATATCGAGGAGAGTATGAACCGTCAGGTCACTCTATGTCGGGAACATATCGTGACCGTCGTATTTCCTAACTACAAATGCATACTAAAGA
>JASDQU010411752.1:0-10456 GCA_032191745.1 Picea mariana | reverse complement strand
TGAACTCTCCATCCTTGCCCCTTCCTTCCACCCAAGAATATATGAGAGATAATAAAACTTTACATTAAATCATCACCATCAACCAATCATCACATAGAACTTGATAATGCTTCCCAAAACTTCTTCAATTTCTACAATTCTTAAATTCTTGGAGTACACTGATTCTATATATAATATTACTCAATTTATTCTCTGAAACTCCTCCAAGTTTCACTCCTTGAATCCTCCCCAAAAAGAAGTTATAAAAAGAATGGTAGACTTTATTCAATTCTGGTCTATTCAGGAGACTGAAATTGTACATAATTCCCCGCGCTCAATATTTAACATACGATTCTGAAACTTTCACACAAGAAACTAAAGTCCGTACTCTTTCCAATGAAAATTTTCCCACTTCATTTGGATTCTCTATGAATAAGTTATGATTGTTTTACCCGGAACAATTGTTTATTGACTAGCTTCAGGACTAGTCAAAAAACCCTATCTTCCACAGAGTGTATCTCCATAATTATAGTGAATCAAGAGCTAAACGTTTTACCAAAGGTACCTTGATATGTCCTCTCAATACCATAGCGATTTCACCATCTGAATCATTCTATAAAAAAATTTATAGCAAAAATGGTAAGATGACTTGAAAATAACATACCTTAGAACACATCACCAAAAGACTTCATCCTCCCTTGAAATCCGACCTTCTTTACTTCTTATTTCCTCTGAAATTCGACTTGTATCAAATGAATGTATAATTATGTTTATTTATACCATTTATGTCACTTCCTTTTAACATTAGGGCCAACTTGACACTTTCTTATTTTGTAATTCTTTTCTTTAATTATCTTCAAGGCCTACATGTACTTCCTTCTTCAATTCACTTTGTCATCTTCAAAAATTCATTTCTCCTCAACCATGAGGATCCACGTGACATGCCACATACCACAAGAAACAACATGATGTATACTATGCATCCATGGGTGTTGTATCTGCATGTGCATTTTCCTTCATGTCCAAATACCTTCATCAATATTGCGGTCCAAAACCCATGACTAGGGTTGACATCAATGACAACAATCAATATTCCAACACATCCAATGTCTAGAGGCATATTTTAGTTATTATTCCTACGCTATGGTGTTTCTCCACTACCATCTAGTGTCGATAGCCCCGACAGAGTGACCCCGATATCATAGACCTTGCTCCGCTGCCAGCGAGCGTCCATATCCCCGATGAAGTTATCTGCATACCCTCTTGGACTTTGAACTCTCTTTAATATAGATCATTTTTCTTTAGGCAAGATTCCAAGAGTGAGCCGAAGAGGAGGATATATGTTATTGGAAAAGAGAACTGTTAAAGTGGAGTTTTTCCTGGCTCTGTCTAGAGGTACATGTGATTCTTTCCAACTAGCTATCTTTCCCTTTCATCTTTACCAAACCACTAGGAGGATGTTTCATCATTTACCAACGTAGTGTTCCCACAATAACAAAATGTGGATCCTTTGAAAATTTGTGTTTTCTCAGTATCTCTCATTTGGCATGCAAGTGTAGGTCAGGAGCAGAGTTTGTTTTACTATATTTATTAAAATCAACCACTGTTTTACAAAACACAACTTAATTAAAGAAAATAGCAAGCCAAAGAAAGAAAAGAAAAAGAGTTTGAAATCTGTCTTCCCTAAACCAACACACTCATCCGAATCAAAATGTATGCTCAAAAGAAACATAAAATCAAATAAAGCATCAAAAGACACAATTTTTCTTTTTTAATTATTTTTAAAATGTTTTAAATTTATTTAGGAGAAGTATTGTTTTAAAGGTTGGCCATTCACCGGGAGGGTGTCATATTATCCCCTCATATTTGTCAACTGGTATGTGCCTGCTCCAATTTTCTCAGATGCCTAAAAAGGTCCGAGCCAAAGATTTTGAAATTTCGAGTGTTTTCCTTTAGACTCGTTTGCTCTATCCCATTTCAGAACTAGGTCCCCTACTTCAAATTTTTTTTCTTTGGCCTTATGTTTGTCAAACCATATTTTAACTATCTGTTGATGAGTGATGAACTTAGCTTTAGATTTTTCCCTTTCTTCATCTAGCATGAGAAGGGTATCAATCCTTTGTTGTAGAACAGATGAGGGTTGACCTCTTGATGTCTGGCTAAGCTGTAAATATGGAAGATACAATCTTCTTTGAAGAGTGTCTTCTTTCCCATAAACTAGAAAGTATAGATAATTCTCTATGTCTTCTTTAGGCATTACTCTATCGGCCCATAGGGCATTATGAAGTAAATTATGCTAATTCCTCTGATTTTCAACAATTGTTTTTTTTTTTAATTCTTACCACATTTTTGTTAGTTGACTCAACTACCCCATTCCCCTGCGGATAATAGTTTGTATAATATCTTATTATGATCTCTTTATTGAGGGAGAATTCTATCAAGCTTGTGGAAGAGAAATAGGAAACATTGTCAAAAACGAGGACAGAAGGCATCCCAAAACTTGTTATTAGTTGTTTTTCTAAAAATTGGATCACTACCTTTTCATTAATGTGCATGAGAGGGATAGCCTCTGTCCACCTTGTGAAATAATATGTTGTAGTCAAGATATACTTATGTCGTTTTGAATAATTTGGAGTAATCTCTCCGATGACATAAATTCCCCATTGCTCAAAAGGTTTGGATATGTTCACCGACTAGAGTGGAATGACTGGTCTCTTTTCCCTACCAATGCTCATTTGACAAGATTTACATTTCCTTTCATATGCATGAGCGTCTTTGAACAAATTGGGCCAATAATAACCAACCCTTAATATTTTGTGAGTCATGGTTTCTCCTGCAAAATTTTCACCGGTCAGGCCATCATGGAATTCTTTGAGTACCTTTTTTGCATCATTATGTTCAAGACATCTAAGGAGTACTCCATCGTAGTTTACACATAAAAGAACAAAATTTATGAGGTGATATTGAGCGGATTTTAACCTGAGGGCTCTCCTTTCTTTAGGGTTTAGATTTTCTGGACAAGTTCCATGATGCAAGAGATAAAACAAGTTTCCATACACAGATTCTTTCCCAGGAGGTATGTGTGAGGATTCTATGCACCATAACGATAGTTCATTTTCCCAACTGGGGTCTTTTGTGTTGATCAGATCTTAGGCCTCAGCAGCCAGTTTACACAATCCTTGTTCTTTGACTATTTTGGCAGGTTTTATGTCTAGATCCAATTCTTGAATGAATTGCATACAATTTCCCCTCCTTTCTCCCACCTCTTGTTGAGTGAACAAAGATCATACCGTTGGATGTGGTACTATGACCTTAGTGTGATTCTTCAGGATATAGGATTTAAAATGCTTGACTGCTTTATATACTGTGTAAGCATGTTTGTCTATAGCAGGGTAGTTTAGTTCATCTCCTTGGGGGTTGGTGCTCATAAAGGACATTGGTGCTTCATTGTTCTCATCATCCTTCTAGGTAAGAACTGCAGCCAAGGGTTGGTCAAAATAAAAGGTATAAAGGAAAAAATATTTTCTAAAGTCAGGGATGTGCAACACTCGTGCTTGGGAGATGGCAGTTTTTATGTTATTGAAAGCTCCTCTCCTTTATTCATCCCATTTAAACTCTGCATCCTTGCAAATAATTTTTTGTAAAGGTTTAACATTTTCAATGAAGTCAGGAGTAAATTTTCTCACAAAGTTGATTTTCTCAAAAAAATATTGCATGGCCTTTTTATTGTGAGGCAAATGAAGATGTGCTATCGCTTTGATCTTCTCAAGGTCGATGTTGATTCCTTCTCAAGATATGATATGACCTAATAATTTTCCTTCCTGTACACCAAAGATGGTCTTATTAGGGTTCAAACATATTCCATACTTCCTACACCTTTCAAATATCTGAGTCAAATGTTGAAGGAGGTCTTCCTTATTTTTTGAGTATACTGTTACATAATCTAAATAGACTACCACACATTTGTTAATCAATCCTCGAAAAGCTACATCCATTTCTCTCTGAAAATTTTCCCCTATGTTAATCAACCCAAAAGGCATGTGTTTATAAATAAAGATCCCCCACTTGGTTCAGAAGGTAGTTTTTAATCGATCATCTTCTAAAACCAGAACTTGGTTATATCCCGAAAAACCATCTAGGAGCGAAAAAAATTTAGAGCCAGATACTGCCTGCAAGAGTTGTTCCATGGGAGGCACTGGGTAGTTATCTTTTTCTGATGCTCTGTTAAGGTTTCTAAAATCTACACACAACCATATTTCCCTAGACTTCTTTCTAACATGCACCAGATTGGCTACCCATGCAGAATGTCTTACCTGAAATATAATCTTAGCATCTAATAACCTTTTCAACTCTTGATACATTAGGGGTTCCAAATATGGGTGTTACTTTATAAGATTTTGTTGGAAGGGTTGTATTCTATATTTTAATGGGATCGTATGTTGGATAATGCGAGTATCATATGTTTTCAATTCTTGGTAGGACAAAGAAAAGACATCTTGATATTCTTTAAATAGTTTAAGATAAGCCTTCCTTTCTTCTTTGGATATTGCCTTACCTAGGTTGACATTCTTGGGGTTCTTAGGGGTGCCTAGGTTTATAGTTTCGTATATAGGGCATGAGCTCCATGTTTTTACATCTTTCATCCCTTTAAATATTTCTCTTAGGTCAAAAAGGTTCTCCAGATTGGACATTCCTATGGGTATTGTGTGAAACTTTGGTTTTTCATTGGGGTGATATGTACCCCTTTTCTGTTCGTGGAGATTCGAATTTGTGAGTAGTTCTTGGAATATTTCATCATGAATGGCCAAATCCTTAAAATTCTCCTGGTTAGTCAGGAAATATACAATCTATTTATCCCCTTCAAATACTTTCCAGTTAGAAATGTTATTATGCATCTACAATATGTAGAGCGCTTCCACTGTAAACCTTGAGGCTTCATAGTCTTCTAAATGAGATATATTGAGGTTGCGGTGGCCAAAGAATTAGCAAGAGTATTTTTTGTCTTGGGAACATAAGTAATGTTGAAGGCCTCAAAAGTTTCTATTATCCTATGTACTTCTTGTTGTTATTTCCTCAAGTGAGGTGAATTGAAATGAATGGTATTATTTAGTTGTCTAACGATAATTTTCGAGTCTCCAAAAACTTTCAATTCATTGACATCTAAGTCTATGGCCTTCTTTAGTCCCTGGACTAGAGCTTCATATTTAGTAGTGTTGTTAGTGCATTCAAATTCTAATATGCAAGATAAGAAGTTTTGTTTCCATTTTAGGTCAATTAGGATACACCCTTCTCTCGACCCCTCTTGCGATTTAGAACCATCAAAGTAGAGCATCCAAACTTGTGAGGAAAAATAAGTAACTTCTTCATGCCTAACTATTTTCTCACTTTCATCTTCCTTGTTTGCTACCCCCGATGGATAATTATGATAGAATATTTTTTCTTTTGCGGTTGTTAGTAGGTTCACTTGAAAGGTCATTTTGGAGTTTTGAGCGAGAGGTATGTTAGACAAGAGAGGGGAGAAATTGTCAAAATCAGAATCGCAAGAGTAGTTTCCTAACACAGGGAAATCTGTCAACGAGGGTTCGTTGGGAGTCTCTAAATCAATAATAGTATGTTTGAGATATCGTTCTCTGTCAATCCTAATCATGTTTGTATGTCCTTTTAATGGAAACCATAGGTGATCCTAGTCAGCACTAAATTATCCATTTAATTTCTCGGACCAATCTCGACTAAGTAACAATCCAATGTCTACTACGATTATGTCGATTAATTGAACAAATTTTGGGTATGTAGCCATTCTTATCATGCCATCTTTAAGTTTCCCAATAACCTTCACCTGAGTCTTATCTAGTTTTATAATGTGTTTATCACTTTTGAGTGGGGTTGCATTCAATTTCTTGCAGACTGACAATAACATGACATTGGAAGATGCCCCTGAATTGACTAGGCAATTATGTAGGTTTTTGTTAAAGAATTCAAACGTTAAAAGGAAAGGAGGAACAAAAGGCTTTCCCTTTTTGTCTAAAACAAAGTGTTCACACTCGGTTTATTTGCTATATATATGGGGGATGTGACCTCTCTTAGGTCAGTACTTGTCATAGGGGCTTTTATTGATTTTAAGGCCTATAATAGGAAATCCTTTTGTTGAGGGATCCTACACATGTCAATGATAGACACAATAGCCTTCATCTTCTTCAAGTCTTCTCTTCTTCAAGTCTTCTACCACATTATAGTCCAACTTAGGAGCTCCTTGTGTGTGGATGTTGGTGGGATTCTTTTGAGAAGGAAATAAGGCTTTTGGGTGATTGACCGCTTGATTCCCTCTAGGTAACTAAGCAGTGGTGGGATTAGTTTGTACTGGTTGAGTTCTACCTCACATATGTATAGCTAGGACTTCAACGGGAGGTTCTTTCACTTCAAAGACATCATGGAAAGGGATCGGGAGGTTGGAATCCCATAACAACATGGTTGTCTCTTCTGGTGGCTCTTGACTTTCCTAGTTGATGGCATTTATTATTGAGCCACTGGGTTGTTCAGTTAGGGAGAATTCATATAGGGATAAATTATCCATTAAATTCATAGCATGCACCCATTGAGGGTATTCCATTTTTGAATGATTCACTTGGTGGTATGTGCAGAAAGAGTCAGACGCTATAGTCCCTAAGTCAATGTTTAGGTTAGCTGGGGGAGTTTCTATAGCTTTGAAAGGTGGATTTATTTTAAAGAATGGCTTATAAGGTATTTTATTTTGGTTTCCCTCCCAGACACTCCTTTTCATATCTATGATCTCATTGGAGAGTTTTTTTATCATCCATTGTAGGTTTTCTAGATCTCCCTTCTTTATCAGGACCGTTTTTTGTTTGTTTTACCGGGGTCTTGTAAACAAAAGTCCTATCTTAGGTAGAGGTTGGGTTTATTTTTTTATCAGTGATATTTGACCTTCTTTGCATCCTTTCATTTGGAATTCAATCATTTTAGCTTCCTCAAAATTTTCGGCTAGGGTATGTTTGGCAACCCTTTTTACAAACATGGAGATAGAGGTTAGGAGAGCATTAGCGTATACTTCAATTTACAACTCCTGAGTAGGTTTAGCTTCAGGTTGAAATTTGTTCAGGATAGTGGTAAACCTTTGGTTGAAATATTTAAAATTCTCTTTTGGATTCATAGTGGTGGCAGAAAGTTCAACCATTAAATCTCTTGTGGTGGTTTCTTCCGCAAATTTGTCTAACAAATCCTTTTGAAACTTCGTCCAGCTAGTTATGGATCCAACTAGTAGGTTAAAATACCAAGTCGAGGCTGAATTATCAAAGGTATAGGAAAAATACTACACACTACACATTCATGTTGTACTTTCATCAATCTTATAGATAATATGAACTTCTTGATATGGTCCTCAGACAATCCGAAGGTTTCGGGATCAAATTTTGGGCGTAATTTTTCTGGATGTCGGGGTAGGTTATGCACCCGTCCTAGGATTTATAGAGCATCTCTAGCCAACCATGGCTGATTATATTGAGGTTGATTTCCCCTTTCTTCATTGTTATCATTATTAACCTCCATGTCTTATGATTTAGAAGCTGAGCGATATGAGTTAGACCTTTCCTCGCTAGATTCAAAATCATCAGGTTCAGAGTAGTTACCAGCTGGTGTTTCAGGTATCCGATTAAGGGGTTGTTCGATATCAGTAAGGGAAAAATCTATCAGGTCTTCTACCGTTTGAAACAAATCTTGGTCAGGGGTGTCGAAAACTAGTCTTCTTACTTATTTTCTACAAGGAAGTAAAGGAGCTAAATGTAACGCTCCAATTTTTCAAGCGTAAGCTCTTGTGATTCTTTTGAACTTGTTCAACTCCTCGTGGGGAAGAGCATAAGGTATTTCATGGAATAAGTGTTCTTCTTCCTCATGTTGAGGTTAGTTACTCATCTCGGGAGTACTCTCTGTATGTGAGTTGTATTGATGATGAATATCCATGCATATGGGTTTTTTTGAATCTAGAGGCTATGCGGAATATATTATCAAAAATATTATTAGACATTCATTCATAAGTCCCTCCTTCTAGCACCAATTATGTTGAGGGGTTTGAGATCCTTTAACTCAACAGTGGGAACAAAACCTTCTTAAGAGGCCCAATTAGACTCATAATCATTTGATGATTGGAATGGTTCTCTAGATCTCTTATCTGACCGATTTATCGATGGGCTTTACTAGTGACTGACAGGTGTGTATTTCTATGATACTTTCTCCTTCAGGTTAAATGATTATCTTTTTATTCTTTTCTACTCTTAAATAATTATGGTAAAATAAATATGTTGGTATAAACCATTAGCAGAGAGAAATTATTGTATACTAAATAATATTGAGCTTAGGATAACCTTGATACCTCAACATGCATACAATGATAATCGGACCTATTCCAAGCTTATCAATAATTCTTTTAACTAGCAAACATTCAACATTGACTGAGATAACAAATATATAAAGGAAAACACATATGTAATAAAGATGAGTGTAAGAAAATTAGTTCTCTTATCTCTACTATCAATCACATATTAACACAATGATCTCTTTTCATCATTTAGAACAAAATAAATGTTATAGTATTGAAAGATAACTTAAAAATAAATGCAACAACTCTTACTCAACACAGCAGTGTTGATGATTGAAAACATCGACGTAGTTTCACCCACAAAGTGTTGCTAAAGCCTATTATTATAAAAAACTAAATAACACTAGTAGGTGGGACCCCCTTGAACTATTGAAGATCAGATCTGCTCATTTTTTATGTTGTGATGATGTGCGACACGGTTTACATGGTTGATGAAGTATTGTTGTTATTGGTATGAGTTGAGCTTTGGAAATGTTGTTTCTTCATGTTACTACATACTATATATCATTGCTATCTATTCTGATAATGCCTGCACAACAAACATGTTGGTAAAAATACATGAAGGGTAGTTTTGAGAAGGACACAATACTACAACAAATGAAAAAGTGAGGGATCCAATTCTGCAGTTGTACTATACTACATGCATAAAGGACTTAATAGTTATGGTTAAATTCTAGATATCAATATGATAATATACGATTTAATTGAGTTATATTGGGAATATGAATATGGGTGGTGCTTTTGACAAGGGGATGGAAGTTAATGGCCATGCGATTTTAATTGAGTTATATAGTCTTTATGCATGGTGATTAGGCTATGGTACAGTTTGATCGCACTATTGGTGATAATTCCATACATGATTTTCTTGGATTGTATAGTTGACATACAATATGGTCCAGTTCGAAATTGGATATATGATGTAGATGGGGAAATTAGTAAGAAATTGATGTAGATTCCAACACGGATTTTAAATTAATGGTTTTAATGAAGGGCTTGTTGGCATGTAATGATGAGTTAATGTAATGTGGGTGGAGGTGACATGTATTTACTACACGTCACCTTTACTCCTTCGATGTATTCCACCTTAATTGGGCTATTGTTCATTCTTGTTGCTGTGTTTATGCTCCGAAAGTTTAGCAAGGTGGAACCGCTCGACCAACTCCCGTTTTAAGGAATTCGATTAATAGGTATGTTCTTTTTTTGTCCATTCTTGACTTCACTCAGGTTATGAAATGATTATTGGCTCAGGTGTATGGGTTTGTGTTTTCCTAAGTGTTGCAACTGTGTGAAATTTGGTTTTTGGAAATGAAGGGTGAATGGTTCTTCCTATAGCGTTTTTGAGTTCGTCGAGGTTGTTGATTTCCTGGGTGACAGTTCTTTGTTATCACTATTGTTTGGTTGGAGGGTTTTTGTTTAAGTCTTGGGTGGATAGATATCTTCATCCACTGTCACTAAATCCAATCTCTGGTTTCTTGGGGTTAATGGTCGAATATTTTGTTAAATTTTTAATTAAAATAAAGTACCAAGGCAAGTGTTTCTCTTCCCTAGGCGCCTAAGGGGGAGAAAGTGCCGAATGTGGGTCCTAGTCATTTAATTTGTNGATTAAAGTGGGGGTGAGTGAAGAGACACCAAATCTCAGCCACCCATCTAATCTAAACTCAGCCATTAGATTAGAAAACCCCTCACCTTCCCTCATGAGGTCGACTTGGGCAAGAGGGCGCACCCATTCTTGGGTAAGTCAAAGCAGTATTGTTGAGAGAGTAAGAGATTCTTGGTGAGATGCCAAGAGGCTCTTGATGAGATGCTAAGAGAAAGGAAAGTTGAAGCATTCTTGTTGACAGAACAAGAGGAGTTCAAGCATTCTTGTTGAGAGAACAAGAGAGAGCAAGAGAGAGGTCGAGATGAAGAAAAGAGACAACAGCTGCAATTTCTGGGAGTATTGGCATGCATTCCAAGGCTACCGAATAGCATTTAGTGGCACAGAAATTGAGTCTTAGCAGAGTTTTGGCACGAATTTCGGGAGAGTCCGTACAACATTAATTGTTGGGACAGTCGTACAGTTGTACGGATTTCTGGTTCAGAAATCGAGGA
>JASDQU010411746.1:0-10456 GCA_032191745.1 Picea mariana | reverse complement strand
ATGGATTGATCATGTTGGCTATTGTATAAGGACTAAATACCCTTTTGTGGATTGGTCATAATGTAATTGTAAAAGGAAAAAGAAGAAGTCGACCCCATAATATATCAAGAGGCCTCAAAATATAATAAAGGTGGTTATAACCACCCAGTTTGAGAAGTCAGCCCTGCCAGTGAAGAGACACTTCACACATCCCAGATTTGTATAAATAAGGAGGCTAGCACCTCACTTAGACACAACTCACTTGCTCACTGAGAGACAAGTTTCAGAACTGCAGTTGGAGAAGAACGAGAGAGAGTGGCACATATTTGGGAGAGGATATTATGTATTAGCTTAAGTTGTCTCTTGGCATTGTATTGGATATCTATAATAAGGAAGTTCTGCTGGGTTTTCTTCCCTTAGAGGGTTTCCCAGGATAAATGTTGTGTCTCTTGTGATTGTGTATTTCTCAGTGATCTTGTCTTATGTTGCTGTTATCTATTGCAATGAAAAGGACTATAATAATGGCTTAAACATTAACAACCACTCCATTTGGAAATGTGTACTCTTCTCTTCACCATAAAGCCTGCTCAACATAGTGATTTACATCCTGTATGGAATTTTGAACTCATATGTAGGAATCAATGTTTTCTCTTGCTTGAAATTTCTTTCCTCATCTAACCACCAATATTCCATTAACTCAACAACATCCTTATTATTCTTGTTGAATCACTTTAGGAATGAATTGTTAAGGGAAATAATAGGTTGTGGAAGGTGGTATTTGACGCCAATCTTCTCAGGTCTCAAGGATGCTATTTTCCTTCCTGGTTTGCTCACAATCGTGGCTGTGCTCGGGTCAAATTTTTTGAAACACCATTGAGCTGCAACATTGTAAGGGAATAGTGTTGGAAAAATGACCATGTGGTGAATACCACTCTTCTGTATATTCTGATACACTTCGAGGCTCTCACCATCTGAATAGAAATCCCAAATGTTGAAAATTTTGTATATTTCATTGTACCTGGGGAAATAGTATTCTCGGGTATGATGAGTAGTATCTGTCATCAAGACCTCTCTTGGACTAGTTGGAGTTTCAGGCGTGGGGTTTGGAGCAAGAGATACAATATTCTTGGATTTTCTGGTGTTCAAATACGTCATAGTGTATTCGTCGTATCGTGCAATTAGCATAGAAATACATTATTCCCTCGAAAAAATGTAATAATATAATAACATAAAAAATTAAAATAGTAGCATACATGTGGTTCTGCAACTGTAAATGAAGGTTACAATATGTTATCCGTTGGATAATGTAGAGCATAGTGTTTTAACAAACTTACAGAGGAAGATAATGCATTAAGTAGGGTTTTGGAGTTATTATGTAGGTAGTAAATGACCTTAACTCACGTAGTTAATGTTCTGTGCATGATAACCAATTCACAGGCCAAAACATCACCTCTCCCTTAATGCAATTTGAAGGTACAAATCACCCCAAATCCATGTATCGTAGGTGCAAGAACTAGCAGTCAAACTCAAAAATTCCCGAGAGTGTTATCAGAGTTACCTTCATCGGAGAGGAAGTAATTTCGCAATGTATTTTGGCTCCAATGGGGAGGTATCGAAGAATATTCTCGATTGTGCATCGGGAAATGTGTCGATACTATGATATAACGAATTGAGTTGTCTCATTCATTCATGAACTGTTGGAACGTTTCCTGTCAGAGGGAAAATTTATCAAGAGTCATTACAACTCCGACAACGAGTTGTCCGATAGGCAAGATCAAAGGGCTTGGTCATTACTATCCTTTTATTTCTTTGAGGGAAAAAGGTATCGAGGAATATTCCTTCCTCAATAAACGTGGAAAGAAAAAGGTTGCATTTGTGGGAAACAATGAAAACCATATAAATGAGGACTCATGAAACCAATCAACATCGGATGCATGATAAGGTGATTCATGAAATAGACACACACATGATATGGACTCAAAATATTCAAATGGCCAATAATTAGTTGCTACACAAGCCACCATGACTACTTAGAGATTCATCGTAGATGTACATAGTGGTAGCGAAAAGGATTTCAGAGTGAGCTTCATCGGAGTCATATTTTACAATTGTGAAAGAGGATTTTGATAGGATCGATTCCGACATATCCCTTTTTGATATGGCTATCCGATAGGTCACATCATAATATTAATTAAAGTAACCTTATATTTTATCTCAAAAGGGTTCATTCAGATGGCCAATCAGTCTCATGATGTTCAAAGATTGGTTATTGAAGAATTACCCCATGGTCAAGTACACCGATTCATCTTGGTCCTACATAATGAGTTTGAATCAACAATCAAGGAGAAAACTCATCATTCCAAGTTTGTATCAAAATGTTGTAGTATGAATTGTCTTAGAAAAATGGTAGCTTCTTATATTAGTATCATATCAATAAAATAGTGACATATTATCTTGCAAAAAAATTCATAAGGGGGGTGTAATCCACTGAAATTCTCTTATTCAAGAGATTTTTAGTGGGTAGTTGTGATAGCACAACAAATGAGGATTTACTGAGAAGAACCAATTATCTATGATTCTAGATATCCCTTCAGATTATTTAGCATTGTCCTTTTCAGGTATGAAATGATCAACTATGCTTGCACTATGGATCCCACATCATCAAGTCCTCATTGAAGCAATAATAGAATGAAATAAACAAGATGATCCTTTGCATAATTCCTGAGTAAGAGATTTGTTTATTGAGGTATTTCATACACACATATCTTAGAAGAATTGTACACCACAAAGGAGTATCCTTGACTGTTTGTAGACTAAAGTGTGTTCCTTGTCTCTCTTTTCCCGACATTGCTTTGCTGCCAATGAGAATCCATAGCCCCAACGAAGTTGGATCGGTACCATACAAGCATGGCCCCGCTACCAACGAGCATCCATAGCCCCAACTATTTTACTTATACTTTCCACACTATTAAAATTGCTTTCAACTTCCTCATGATTTAGGTTTAACAATCACCCTTTTAATATTTGTAATTTATGTATTGCTTTTGCAACAAGGGTGATTTAGGAAGCGAGGTGATACAAGAGTTGCTTTGATATGCTAGTATCAACCAAAGATTTATCCTCATGGGTCCATTCTAATAAAATATTGATGTGTGCCTTTATTTATATGCATTGGGGATAGTGGCACATAGATTATGCAAAAGACATCAACGCCTATTTTCTCCTTTTAATATTTCTAGAATTAATGGATTTTATATGAGAGTGATCACACTGTTGCAGACAATCTGTCACTAGGAGTATAAATATTGTGATTCATAATCCAAAATTTCTATATTGAAATAGACTGGGGAAAGTTACTTCTTTTCGACATAACCATTTTCTTTGCGTGCATAACTCTAGTACAATGCAATACAATTACATCACTACCATGTACATGAAGAGATATCAATACATGAACTAACTTGAAATTTGTTATATAGTCCAAATTAATCAAAATGTTTTACAAACATTTGAGGATGAAAGGGAGAGACCTTATTCTTAATAAATAAAAAGACCGAATCAAAAAATTAGATAAATGAAAAAAGAATTAAGAGAGAGTTTTTATTCATAAGAAAACTAGAAAAAGAAATAAAAAAAATGAAAAAGAGAAAAGGATACCTAATATATACATGGCTAGATCACCAAAGATGACGAGGATAAGTACCTTTTAAGAATTTTTCCATTGATAGGGAGATCCTCCATGTCTCCCTCTAACAATTTAAGTCTAAAAGTTCTCGACCCAATTTTTTTTGTGGATTTGATATGGGCCTAACCAAACTTTTTGAAACTTAATATGTTTTCCTCTCATTTCATTTTCTTTATCCCACTTAAGTACACGATCACCTACTTGGTGTTGAAATATTGCAACTGCAAAGAGTATTCTATTTATTATTGATGTATTATTCATTAGATCAATCCCCTTTTGTGGATTGATCATGTCAGGCATTGTAAATGACCAAATTCCCTTTTGTGGATTGGTCAAACCCTAATTGTAACATGCAAATTAAGATGTCGGCCCCGAGGAAAATTAAAGTGGTTCTAAGCACCCAGAAATACAAGTCGACCCTGCTAGTGAAGAGACACCTCCTTTCAGCACTTGCTAGTTTCTATAAATAAAGGAATCCAACGCCTCATTTGTTCCCTCACTCCTTCGATCATCCAGAGCGCAAGTTTGGTAGCTGCAGTTGGAGAAGAAGGAAGAGAGAGAGGCACATTACTTGGGAGAGGATATTCTCTAGTGTTTAGTTTATTGTCTTGGCATTGTATTGGCTATCTATATAAAGGAATTTTTTGCTAGGTTTTCTTCCCTATGAGGGTTCCCAGAATAAATGCTCTGTATCTTGTGATTGTGTTTTTCTCAGTGATCCTATCTATGCTATGGTTATATAATAAATTGAAAATAAACCTAATAATATCTTATTCTCTAACATGGTATCAGAGCTACATTGAAGAGAGCATCTTTCAGAGGAAAAAGAAAAACGTCACTGTTGCCGTACAAGAAAATTAGGGATTTTTATTGAAAAGGAATTTCAGCCCAAAAGTCATCTAGAAAAGTGCGCCCTAGCCCAAGGAACTCTTTGGCACCTTCAACACACATTTTTGATGGATAGAACTCCCGGAAAGTGAAACCCTAGTTTTCACCAGTACCAGAAGTGCCAGGAAACCAGAAGTACCAGAAAACCAGAAGTACCAGAAAACCAGAAGCACCGATCCAAAAATCTGCTAGTCAAGTTTGAAGGGGAAAAATTTGGATTTTCTGAAATCTAACCACACCAGGCTACTTGCCTCAGCCAAGCACACCTCCTGGTAAGTTCAAAATTCAATTCTGAGCATTTTCATTTTTTGGTCATTTTCCTAGCTCCAAGTAAAAGATGTCTGCAAGCACTAAGCTTGTTGAAAAGCTAGAAGGTGTGGAAAAATTCTGTGCCTGGAAGTATATGGTTGGACTCATTATTGAAGAGAATGACCTAGCAATATTCATTAAATAATATTTACCAGAACCCACCGATGCTGCAACTAAAGCAAACCACCAAAAGGACACAGTTAGGGCCAAAAGAATCATTGCAAATTCGATCATAGATCACTTGTTTCCTCAAGTGTCTTCAAAGAAGACTCCAAAAGAAATTTTTGATGCCCTAACCAGATTATATGAAGGAAAGAACATAAATTGGAAGATGAATATAAGGAATCAACTCAAGAATACAAGGATGCAGAAAGGAAAAACAATCCAGGAATATTTCTCCAGAATATCACAATTCAAAGAACAATTAGAAGCAAATGAAGATACTATAGATGAAGACGAACTTATAATGACAACCCTTAATGGTCTCACAAGACCTTGGGATGCATTCATCCAAATTATTTGTGCCAGAAAAGACAAACTACAATTTGACAGTCTTTGGGAAGAATGTGTTCAAGAAGAATCAAGAGTGGCTAACCGAGAAGCTTTGCTATCAAGAGATGAATATCAAGGCCTAGCTACTCACACTAAAGGAGGAAAAAAGAAGTCTTACTTCTAGAAAGAAACTCACAAGGAGCCTCACCCCCAAAACAAATTCATACATAAAGAATCTCAACCAAGGAGATTCTAGAAGTTTTAGAAAGGACAAAGAAGAGAAAACGATTTCTCATCCTACCAATGCTACCATTGTGACAAGATGGGACATATTGCTAAACATTGTCCAACTAGATGAGAAGAATACAATAATAAAAACAATAGGTACCATGCCCATGCAATTGAAGATGAAGAGCCACCAACAAAGATTATAAAAGAACAAATTGAATACTATGTCTTAATATCTACCCTCTTAGGATTATCACCTAGTGAGGACACTTGGCTCATTGATAGTGGTGCTTCCAAGCACATGACATGTCAAAGAGACATTCTCTCTTTCCTTTCAGAAAAGAAGTTTTCTCGGAATGTTACACTTGGATATGATTATCAATACCCTATCAAGGGAGTAGGAGAATAAAATTACAAGCTTAATTCAGGGACCCCAATGAAGATGAAGGATGTACTCTATGTACCGGGTTTGACAAAACACTTACTCTCGATCTCATCTTTAGAAAAGAAAGGCTTCAAAGTTTCCTTCATAGATGGAGAATTGCTTATGTGGGCTAAAGGAAAAACCATGGAAGAAGCAATTGTTATTGGAAAAGAAGAAGGTGGCTTGTATAAGATAAAGGGTCACTCAGAAGCAGCCATGGCCCACTCCATTGAGAATCCATGTGAACTTTGGCATAGAAGATTAGCCCACATGAACTAAAGGGAATTACCTTATGTAAGAAAAGCAGTCACAGGTCTACCAAAACTGAAGGTTGACCATGAAGGTGTGTGCAATGGATGTGCACAAGGAAAGAACATCAATAACCCTTTTTTGAAGAGAAACAGTAAAGCATAAGGAGTCCTAGATCTCATTCACTTAGATGTGTGTGGCCCAATGCCATAATCCTCCATTAGTGGGTATGTATACTATGTATCTTTTATTGATGACTATTCTCGTAAAACCCGGGTTTACTTTTTGAAATCAAAAGATGAAGTGTTTAGTAAATTCAAGGAATTCAAATCCTTGATAGAGAATCTTTCTGAAAGAAAGATCAAGATACTCAGGTCAGATAATGGAGGAGAATACACCTCAAAAGAGTTTGCAAACTTTTTCAAAGATGCCGAGATCAAGAGGGAGCTCACCACTCCCTACAATCCTCAACAAAATGGTGTAGCAGAAAGAAAGAACATAACTATAATGGAAGCAGTGAAGACCATGATCCATGATCAAGATCTTCCAATGTACTTATGGGAAGAAGCAACAAAAACAACAGTATATGTACAAAACAGATTGTCCCATAGTGCACTTGGGTTCAAGACCCCTGAAGAGAAGTTCTCCAGAAAGAAGCCAGAAGTAAGCCATCTCAAAATATTTGGCTGCCTAGTATTTGTACATATTCCAAAAGAGAAGAGAACCAAGTTGGACCCTTTAGGAAAGAAGGGAATATTTGTTGGATACCGTGAGGTCTCCAAAGCATTCAGAGTTTATATACCAGGTTACCATCATATTGAGATCAATAGGGATGTAACCTTTGATGAATATGCAGCACTCAAGAAATCAAGAAGATGCCGGCTTGAAGAAGTATATGAAGAGGAACCTGTAGCTCCCAGAGTTGAAGAACTAGTGAGGGAAGTCATAGCTTCCCCCGATGAGGAGATTCTAGAAGACCATGACATAATAGAATCTCAAGAACCTCCCCAAATGTCGATCTCCCACAAGAGAAAGCTATCCTGGGCAAGGGAACTTATTCGAGATGGAGAGAAGTATGGTGTCCCTGAAGGAACCATGAGACAAGTGAAGAAACCAAAGCCATTCCCCAGTTATATGGCTTTGATGTGTGATCTCTTAGAGAAGGAGCATATCTACTTTGAAGAATTCATTCAGAAGAAATAATGGGCAGATTCCATGACAAAAGAATACCAATCCATCATAAAGAATGATGTATGGGAAATAGTTCCCAGACTGAAGAGCAAGGATGTGGTATCTTCCAAATGGATTTTCAAAATAAAACATGTTGCTGATGGAAGTATTGAGAAATACAAAGAAAGGTTTGTTGCTCATGGATTTTGTCAAAATGAAGGCATTGATTATGAAGAGACATTTGGTCTTGTAGCCAGATACACTTCAATCAGAACCATCATATCCCTTACAACTAAGATGAAGTGGAAGTTACACCAGATGGATGTGAAAACTGCCTTCTTGAATGGTGTCATTGAAGAAGAAGTGTATATAGAACAACCTCAAGGATTTGAAGTTGAAGACATGAAGACTCATGTTTGCAAGTTGAAGAAGGATCTGTACGGATTGAAACAAGCTTCTAGAGCTTGGTATGGAAGTATTGATAGTTTTCTAACGAGCTTGTGCTTTACCAAGAGTAAAGCTGATTCTAACCTTTACTTCAAGGTTATGAATGATGAGCCTATTATATTGTTGTTGTATGTGGATGACTTATTCTTAACTAGTGAAGAAAATATCATCACTGAATGTAAGAATAAGATCGCTACAAAATTTGGGATGAAATACCTTGGCCTAATGCACTATTTCTTAGGTCTTGAGGTCTGGTAGAGCCCAGAGAGGATCTTCCTTAACCAAGGGAACTATGCAATTGAAATACTGAAGAGATTTGATATGTTGGAGTGCAAGTCAATAAATACACCCATGGAAAAAAAGTTGAAGCTCCTAGTTGACACCTTGTCAGAATTGATTGATGCTACACTATACAGAAAAATCATTGGATCATTGATGTATCTGACGAACACCAGGCCGGATATATGTTTTGATGTGAACACCTTGAGTCATTTTCTGGTAGAACCCAGACGTGTTCACCTGGTTGCTTCAAAACATGTGATGAGGTACCTTAAGGGTACAATAGATTGTGGTCTCAGTTATGATGGAGATCATGACTTCAGGCTGAGTGTTTATACTGATTCATATTGGGCTGGAAGTGTCTCTGACAGAAAGAGAACTTCAGGATGTTGTTTCAGTCTAGGGTCAGCCATGATGTCATGGCAGAGTAGGAAGCAATCAAGCATTGCTCTCAGCACGATAGAAGCATAATACATTGCTTCATTTTCCGCTAGTTGTGAAGCCATATGGCTTCAAAAGTTGTTGACAGGTCTATTCAATCTAGATATGGAAGCAACCATGATGCTATGTGATAACCAAATTTGCATAAAGATGACAGAGAACCCTATGTTCCATGACAAGTCAAAACACATAGAGATCCAATATCATTACATCTGTGATATGGTGCAGAGAGGAGCCATAAATCTCCAATATGTTAGCACGGATGAACAGGTTGCTGATATGTTGACCAAGCCTCTATCTTGTGTAAAGTTTGAGGACTTTTGAGATAAGCTTGGTGTTGTCCGAAAGGACCTCCCTCGAAAGGGGGAGTAGTGTTGTGCTGCCAGCCTTGCGCTGTGACGTTCCAACCTCATGATGTGATGATGTGCCAGCCTCGTGTTGTAACGATGTGCCAGCCTCGTGCTGTGATGATGTGCCAACCTCGTGTTGTGATGATGTGCTAGCCACGTGCTGTGATGATGTTCCAAACTCATGCTGTGATGATGTGTTTCCAGCCTTGTGCTGTGATGATGTGTTGCCAGCCTCGAGCTGTGATGCCATCTTCATGCCGTTGTGTTTCCAGTCTCGTACTGTGATGCCGGTTTCATGCTGATGACATTGTGTAGCCAACTTCGTGTTGTGATGCCAACTTCGTGTTGAAGACTCTCAGCCTAGTGCTGATGTTGATGATGCTCCAACCTTTGTGTTGTGTTATTGATGATATTGATGATGAGAAAAACTTTCGATGATTTATAGATACACCGGTCAGTGTTCCATATGCTATTGATGATGTTTTCCTCTCTCTCTCTCCTGATGATGTTGTAGAATACCCTTCTTGTTAAGGGGGAGTGTTGAAATATTGTAATTGCAAAGAGTATTCTATTTATTATTGATGTATTATTCATTAGATCAATCCCCTTTTGTGGATTGATTATGTCGGGCATTGTAAATGACGAAATCCCCTTTTGTGGATTGGTCAAACCGTAATTGTAACATGCAAATTAAGAAGTCAGCCCCCAGGAAAATTAAATTCGTTCTAACCACCCATAAATACAAGTTATCCCTGCCAGTGAAGAGACACCTCCTTTCAGCACTTGCCAGTTTGTATAAATAAAGGAAGCCAACGCCTCATTTGTTCACTCACTCATTCGATCATCTAGAGTGCAAGTTTGGTAGCTGTAGTTGGAGAAGAAGGAAGAGAGAGAGACACATTACTTGGGAGAGGATATTCTCTAGTGTTTGGTTTATTGTCTTGGCATTGTATTGCCTATCTATATTAAGGAAGTTTTTGCTGGTTTTTCTTCCCCATGAGGCTTTCCCAGGATAAATGCTATGCATCTTGTGATTGTGTTTTTCTCAGTGATCCTATCTATGCTATGGTTATCTAGTAAATTGAAAAGAAACCTAATAATAGCTTAAACTCTAACACTTGGAAGTCCTTATTTCCCACAGATGACTTATCAAACCATTTTTTGATTATTTATTGGTGTTTCATTAGTTTGTTTTTATCTTTTTCCATTTCTTCTTCAATCTTCAATAACATGTTTAACCTTTGCTTCATCACTGGGCATTCCTTTTCTTGAACATATTGATAAAGTTGCAATGAAGGTAGAAAGGTATGGGTAGGCATAACAAATTTCAGACCATAGACAAGAAAGAAAGGATAATTTCCTAAAGAATATTGTAACATCCCGCTCTGGCGCACTGACAAAACTTATTCTTTGAGGACACTTGCTCGCAAGTGATCTGGATTCTTATGATGATGAACCACTTAACCTTGATGATGATGCGTCATGATTGATGACAAGATGTTTTACTATTTCTAT
>JASDQU010411745.1:0-10348 GCA_032191745.1 Picea mariana | reverse complement strand
GATTGTAAGTACTGGATCTTGATTGTTACTATGTTGATCTGTAATAAGGGTTAATATGAGATGTGAATGAGACTCATGAACTAATACTTATTGTTGTCTAAGTTCTCTGCTAAATGTTGTAATCACATATCTATGTCCTAGCTTGGTTGTAGACACCTGAGTCTTGCAAACCCCTCTGCCTCTACCTCGGGTGAGACTTCATCTGCTTCACAGTGTTGTTGAACGGGCAAGTAGTTAGGGTTTTTTTGGTGCGTTGTTGAAGTGTTGAACCCTAGGTCTGCCCCTGTGCCAACAAATGGTTATGTTACCAGGATCTGAAACTGTGATTGCTGGAACTGAAGAAAAGAGAAAGCTCTATGTGTAAATCTGTTGTTGTACTGCGTAGTATTTCAATTAACTTGCGAAGCTCTATGCTAAGAAAGAATCTGGATCTGAAGAAAAGAGGTAAGATCTTAAAGATTTGTGCTCTGGTAAGGGTGACATAAGTTGAAATGTTTGCTTCGAAAGTATGAATCTAGGTATGTTTGATAGATTTTGTCCTATTCTGAAAACTAGGGCACAGTTAGAGGAAAGAGTTGATATGAATAAATTTGATAGAAATGGAGAAAGATATGTTATTCCTATGCATAGAAAGAATATTTGGCCTAATAAGTGGATGCAGGAACGTAGAAAGATTTTTCATAGATTGCAGGTCCATCACCATGATCCCAATGCACAGTACAGGAGAGGTTGGGGATTGTTTAAAAGAAAGAGAGGATTGACACTATGTTATAAGTGCAGAAGACCGAGACATCTTGCTAAGGAATTCCCTAGTACAGGTCCTATTTGTCTTTGTTGTAAAATTATTGGTCATGAGGTTGAGGATTTCCCAAGAATGATTTCTAAAGTTGAAAATATGAACATGAGACAAGAAAACTATAAAGAAGGTCAAGAGACNAAAGTTCAGACTATGTTATTACAATTAAAAGAAGCAATGGATGACCACAAGGATGTCAGTTTATCAGAGATATTGAAAGAAAAACAATGCATAGTTACAAGAATAGAAGACTTCGACATCAATTGTGTATTGGATGAAGAAACACATGGGAATATTATGCCAGAAAGGACTTCGGAAATTTTAGGAAAGCCTGCTATGATACCTTCATTGGGAAGGATAGGCTTGTTTAAAGGAAAGATGATAATCCTATGTGGAAGAGTTACTAATATACCTATGATTGCTCAGGAAACATCAACAGAAGAGGAATTTGAAGTTACTAGATTTGTTGAGAACAATGCCCCTTTTCCAATTTTATTAGGAAAGACTTGGATTGAGAAGGATCGGGTCAGAAGGAAAGCAGAGGAGGAAGCTACAGAACAAAAAAAGAAAGAACTAAGGGACTTCATAAGAAGAAAAATCGAGCAACTAATAGAAGAACAAGAGGATAAGTCGAAGCAACAAAGGGCCATAGAATTAGTTGTCGAAGTTGAAAGAACACAGGAAGCTTAAAGAAACTATCCATGCAAGAAAGAAGTATAGCCACCCTGGAAATAATAAGAGAATCAGCAATGTGAATTCCTTTCAAAAGGAGAGAATAAGAATACAAATGGAAAGAGGATTCGATAAATTGTTAGAGAAGCTTAGATCACAGGAAAGAAGGCCAAGAAGCTCAATAGGAAGATAGATAAGCTGCAGGAAACTATAGAAAACAAAAGGAAGACGTCGTAGGAGGAAGATCTAAAGAAATTAAACCTCGCCGGAATAACAGAACCACGCAGAATGGGACTTCGCCATGACAAATCTATATGATCGTTGGAGACGCCTTGACGGTTAGAATGACACTTCAGAATGGCTAGAAATGAAGTTATTGTTGGAAATACCTTCGTTGGATAGTTGGGACCGTGCCATAATAGACAGATTCACATTAATGGATGCATTCCTACCCGTTGTAGGAATCTGTTACGACACTTGTTTATTTACCCCATTGGACGTTGTGCTGGGACCACGTTTTTTTACCCCTGAATATTCAAGATAACAAAGAATCCATTATATTGCATTGTGCTTTCTATACCTCGCCATCCATTTTATTACCTAGCTTGTCTGTTCACCTACCCGATCTAATTGGTTACAAGTGTGAATGTCGGGTAAACATAGCTCATTAGAAAAGTTTGTTGAGGAGATTCGCGTGGAGCTCATGGCTGAGAGAGTTATTTCTGTAGGAATACAGGCGTTGTTGACTAGGGGACTACAAGAATCCCCCTCGACTAGACGTCATTCTAGCCGGACCGCGACTGAGAAGCGAAGCAAGCACCACGATGATCTGGCTATCGTGAAGCAGATCCTGTCAGTCTTGCCAAAGTACATACCGCCTTTGTCTGGCACAGTTACCCATGACAGTATCCCACGTGACTTCGAGTACACATTGATCACTGCATACATCCCGACGGGCATACGTGTATTTGGACCCCAGTTAGGACAGATCCCAGTCCTGAAGAATATCGATTTCAACCTCAGCGACAGGAAGAACTACGCAATGCTCACACCCCATAGGTATTTGATGAAGATGACTAGGAAGAAGCCACACATAGCCTTCGAGACGTGGATTAAGGAGCTTGCGTAGTCAACAATATTGAATGTAATGAAGATCCCCCACTTTGGCCGACATCAGGAGGTTAATTCCTATGTTAAAATCCTCCTATCATGCTATCATGGAGGATATATTTGGCTCGATATGAATGTTACTATGGATCCGATGTTGATCCACTTGATTACAAGTTTGAGCATGCAAGGACTAGACCCTCAGCAGTTCTACCTAGGGAAGACTTCAGATCGCTCCCTGGCACAATGCATAAAGGAGGATTATGGTGATGTAGAAAAGGGAAAGTGAGGCTACAAGGTAGCCTCCATCCAGGATGGTGCAGTGCACCTAGCTTGTCATCTTATAGCTGGCAAGATCGTCATAAAGAACCGTCCCACGCAGGTCAGATGATTTGTAGTAGACCTTGCATAAAAGTGCGTGGAGGGGATGCAAATGAACTGGGTGAGTTACCTCATCAACAATATCGAGAAAGATTGTCATGAAGTGCAGGATCAGGGCTGTGAATTCCATTTTATTAAGTTACTGGTATTAATCGCATTCATCACCTGGAAGATGCCGGAAGGAGCAACATTTCTAGAAGTTGAGCCATAGGAGCCATTGGCCGCAAGGTTCACCACCTTGTGGTATATAAATGATATGTCAAAGAAGTGGTAGTTGAACGTTGTGTTTCATGCCTACTACTAGCAGTTGAAGTGTATTATTGATTCATTCCCATGCATGACCCCAAACACATTGCATCAGTACAGACCGCTAGCGAAGTTCCACGCAGATTGATACTTTATTTATATCACTACGTGTAAGGATGAAATCAAGGAAGAGTTGTAGTCCTATTACAAACTAATCAACGAGGATATGAAGTAGATCACCAAAGAATGGCTGAAAAATTTCCTTGTACCATTTGACGACGCAGAACTCTATGACCCTAATATCATTGGAATCCCCTTGGTCATCTGGGTCAAGCATGCCAGGAAGAGCAGCGCAAAGAAAAATAAGAAAAAGGAGGAAGTGCAGAACATAAAGAATGATGAGGAGGACACTGCCTTGGAGGAAAGTGGGCCTCACTCACCCGCAGGAGGAGGAGGAGGAGATGAAGTAAATCAAGAAAGAGGAGGGGAAGAAGGAGAAAATCAAGGAAAAGGTAAAGTTACACCGCCAAAGGATCCCCTTACCGAAGCCGAAACATTGAAGAAAAGAAAGGTGTCTCTGCAGAAACCCTCGACAAGAAAGAAGACGTGCGCTAGTAAGCCCAAGATGAAGTCTACACTCACAGAAGACGATGTCGATATAATCATCGCAGCCATGGAGGATGATTCAAAAGATATCTTGCAACATTATGGAGCAAAGCAGAATATGTTGTATGAAATAATAGAGCTGAAGGAGATACAACAAGACATCCATTCGAGCCGTGTAGTACCTACTGCGCCTTCTTCGTCAAAAATTGTAGAATTGGGGGATGGGCCCACCAAATTATGAATATTAGCAGATGCAACAGAGGCTCGACTTTAGCGAGCCCAAGAAGAAAAGGAGAAGGATATAGAAGCCTTGAAGAAAGAAAAGGAGGAGGTCTTAGAGAAACTTCGAGTTGTGCAGAAGGAGAAAGGTGAAATTCGGGTGATGTTTGAGGAGGACAATGCAAAGGAATAAAAAGAAAAATACTAGTTGCTCGCATAGAAGACTGCGGTCAAAGAAGCGGTGACTAAATCACTTCGCTCTATGTCAGGCTTGGCACAGGAGGAACTAGAGTCAGTCGAGATGCAAGTGGGAAAGCTCGTTGAGGCCATTCAGCAGCTTCAAGCATGGATAACAAAGTTAGAAATCCAAGCAGTGCCAAGCACTCCACAAGAAGTGTGCGATCAGAGGGACAAAGCTATCAGGAGCATAGTTGGAAGGATCAAGGCACTCGCCTCATAATGTAAGAAATTGAGTGATCATAGTGCGCATACCTACGAATGCCTTGCAAAAGATCCGGAGTTGAGGAAACTTGAAGCACACCTACAGGAGGTGTAGCAGCAGGCCTCCACTGTCCAGGCACAGATGAAGTCACTCACTAGAGTTGAGAAAATGAAGATTTCACAGGAGCAGTGCGTAGCCCAAAAACAAATTAATTCCATCCATAGCAAATTCATGGAAGTTACATAGAGACTACAACCGATACAGGACAAAGCCTGGACGTTTTTTGAAGATATTGAAGGACAAGGCTCGCAGCTGGACTAGATGGTTACGATAGTGGAACAATGCCTGGAAGGGCCTATTACAAAGAAATTGATTTGGGAGGTAGATCGAGCTAAGCTCAAGGCCTTTGAAGAAGCGTTGACCAAATATGAGTGACTCAGGATGAGTCATAGGTGAGTGTTGGGGGCCTGTTGGCCCTTGACCAAGTTGTGAGGAAACATTGGTCATGTTTGACCATTTTTGGGACTTTGACAGACTGGTCAAAGATGGAGAGCCTAGCCAGAGTTGAGATCGTGGGATATCACTCATGTTCCAGGCTTATGGACCTAGAAAAGGGTTTTAGGGTTTTTGTAACAGGTTATGGGATGTTGGCCCATGGGTTTACCCACGATTAGGCCTTTTTTTAAATGTATAAATATGTAGCTAAGATATGTAAGAGGTGGTGATGATAGTGGGCTATGTGCACCATATGTTGTAAGTGTTAATGTTGGCTTAGTGCAAGAGGTTGTAATTGGATTTGTGAAGACGGACTGTGTAAAGTGGAGCTATGTGCCTTGACCTGATTTTGGGAAGGAGGATCTAGCATGCTACGTGCAGATCTCCTGTCCTCTGCGGAGTTCGGCTCTATGAATTTGTGCACAGGAGAAGATGAATGTAAGAATATTGAAGACTAATAAAGAATAAGAGAAGAAGTTGGTGGGCATAGCCCCACACTGGTGTGAACTAGGTATATCATGTGTCTTGATGTGATTTATGATTTATGTTGTTTATTTTCTTAGTGTTGTTGTTTCTTAAAGATGAATAGATTCTAGATCTGAGCTAATTCTATGTGTTAAGTGATTGTAAGTATTGGATCTTGATTGTTATTGCACTAATCTGTAATAAGGGTTAATCTACGATGTGAATGAGACTCATGAACTAATACTTATTGTTGTCTAAGTGCTCTACTAAGTGTTGTAATCACAAATTTGTGTCCCATCTTGGTTGTAGACACCTGAGTCCTACAACCCCCCGGCCTCTACCTCGGGTGAGACTTCATCTGCTTCATAGGTGTTGCCGAAAGGGTCGATAGTTAGGGTTTTTTTGGTGCATTGTTGAAGTGTTCAACCTTGGGTCTGCCCCTGTTCCAACAAAATCAGATTTGGATGTTGAAATTGATGAGGGATTTTGGTTGAGGTACATGTTGGGTACATGGTAAAAATAAGTAGTTAATGAGTTGGCACATACATGAGGTGTATAGTTGATGATGTTGGTGCATCTTGAAGAGTCATAGTTTATGTGTATTTGATGCATGATTGGTACATATTTGGTGCATGGTTGATGCACTTGTTGATAGTACAGGTTGAGGTACATATTGGTGCATGGTTGATGTACTTGTTTATGGTACAATTTGATTATAGGTTGTTTGGATAGGTTATTGTGATAGGTTATTTGTATAGGTTTGGTGCATGGTTGATGCATTTTTTTATGGTACAGGTTGATGTATGGTACATGTTGGAACAGGTTATTGGTATAGGTTTATTAGGACAGGTTTACAACAGTATATCTCACACTGATAGTGTGACAGTGGTTCCATCATTCTACTTCTACGTTAGGGCAGTTGGACGGGGAAAGGACAGGTGGTTCTAGATACCTTCCGGTTGTAGCCGAAGAACATAGTGGGTTGTAGCCTCCTTCTGGTTGTAGCCGGAGAATCGGGGAGTTGGATATTCCCTCAGGTTGTAGCCTGAGAAACTAGGGGGTTGTAGTCTCCTTCTAGTTTTAGACAGAGAATTGGGGAGTTGGAGCTTCCTTCAATTTGTATCCTGAGAAACTAAGGGATTGGAGCCTCCTTCTAGTTGCAACTGGAAAACGAAGGAAGTTGGTGCTTCCAATGAATGTAATTAGTAAAGATATATAAGAAAAAACATTTCATGGTTTTCTCCCACTTTGGGTTTCCACATAAAAACACTGGTGTACTGTGTATGTGTATGATTGCTCATTTGTTCAATATTTATTTACTCTACAACTATTGGATGATAATGCTACATTGATATAAAACTTGAATTTTGTGGTTAAAAAAGATAATTTCTCTATTACTGATTCTAAGTAATCCAACACGCGACCTATCGATATGGCGTCAAAATTGAGCAGAAGCTCAAACAAAAGATGAGGCAATTTGGGTCTGGGAACCCCTCACAACAAAAGACAGAAAATGGTGGCCCCAACCCACAGAACAAAGGACAAAGAAAAGATGAACAATATCAGGACAACCAGTCCAAGCCGCAAGCAAATAAGGACAATGGAAAGACAAAGAAATATATCGGGAAGTGGTGTGACTTCCATAAGATCCCTTGGCATAACACTGATGATTTTCGCTCAAAGAAGTCATTGGTGGCTGAAGTGAAATCATTTGAATCAGATGCGGGTTCCAACTCCGAGTCAGAACCCTAAAGGGGGAGACATATCATTGACGTGGAACCCAGTGCCACAGTTGCTACAACCAAGGTCTATCCTGATGAAATAGACGAGCCAGAAGAAGGCGATCTCTTTTTCCATTCATAGATGTTGGTAAAAAGCACCCCATTGCACTTCATTGTTGATAGCATTAGCCAGAAGAACCTCATCTTAGTAGATTTCATCAAGCGGTTGGCCCTGTCGACAATGCCACACCCTCAACCTTACACTATTGGATGGCTCCGCCAAGGAAGTGATCTTTGCGTCAGCCAACAGTGTCGATTGTTGTATGAAATCAAGCCCTTCAAAGATGAGGTATTGTGTGATGTTTCTCCTCTCAAAGTTTGTAATGTTGTTTTGGGCCAACCTTATTTATGGAAACATCATGTTGTGTATGAGTCTAGACTTCGTAATGTTATTATTACTTTGAACAAGAAATTGTACAGGATACCCGAGGCAGTCCCACCTAGTGGTATTTCCTTGATGCCTTCCAAGCAATGCAAGAAGGTCATATCTTAGACCGAGAAATTTGTCTTCTTCGTGATTTTCTCTCAGAGTGAGCGAAAGATCGCAGCCACAGCGAAGGCCTCCATGACCGATATCTCCACACAACATAATAAATTGGATAAGGTCGTGGCAGAATACTCAGATATCTTCTCCTCACATACCGAGGTACCTCTAGACTGCTAGGTCAAGCATCCCATTGATCTGACCCCCAACTCACTACTACTTAATGAGCCAATCTACCTCCGCTCTCTGTTAGAAAACAAGGAGATCAAGAGGAAGATCTGATAAATGCTCCACAAGGGGCACATTCATCTCAAATTGTCACCTTGTGGGATCCCAATGGTGCTGGTGTAGAATAAAGTCAGGACCTGATGACTCAACATTGATTATCGGGCCCTGAATAAAATCACAGTCCGGAACCGATACTCGATTCCCCGAATCGATGACCTCCTTGATCAACTCATGGGGGATAAATAATTTAGTAAGATTGATCTGAAGTCTGGCTAACACCAGGTCCCAATAGACCAGATAGATGTATGGAAGACCACCTTCAAGTCAAAAGAAGGTCTTTTTGAATGGTTGGTCATGCCCTTTGGTTTGAAAAATGCTCCAACAAATTTTATGAGGATGATGGACAATATCCTACGAACTTTCACCAACACTTTTGTAGTGGTGTATCTGGATGACATCCTCATCTCCAACAAGACTTGGGTGGAACACTTATAGCATATTCAACAGGTTCTACACACCCTGCGACAACACAATATATATGCAAAATTGGAAAAATACTCCTTCTGCATGGACAAGGTCCATTACATAGGCTACATCGTTGATAAAAATTTTGTTCATGTGGATCTAGCCAAGATTCCAGGTCATTTGTGACTTTCTAGCCCCAACCACACTCACTGAGCTTCAGAGCTTCCTGGGCCTCGCCAATTTCTATCGCAGGTTACTGTTGGGATTCTCTCATATCGCATGGGTCCTCATCCAAGTAATCGGGGATGGTAGTAAGGAAAAATTTTTGTGGGGCCTATCCCAACAACAAGCCTTCGATGATTTGAAGCAGTGCTTGTGCTCATCCCCAGTACTTTCTTTAGCATACCTGCAACATCCCTTTGAGATTGAGACAAATGCTTCAGACTATGTTGTGGGCATTGTTCTCACTCAACACAGCCACCCTATGCCATATCATAGTGAGACACTATCAAATGTTGTCTGTAAGTACCCTACTTACTACAAAGAAATGTACTCCATTATGAAAGTCTGTCTCCAATGGAGACATTACATTCTTGGGAAGGAGACAGTCATCCACACTGATCATAAGCCACTAGAGTTCATACAGACCCTAGGCAAATTGTAGAATGACCTCCATTAGAAGTGGTCCATATACTTGGAACATTTCCACCTCAAAATCAAGTATAAAACATGAAGTACCAACCGAGTTGATGATTTCCTCAGTCAACCTCCATTTGTGACAATCACCATGGTGCTAGACTCTTGCGTCCGTGAGACCACTAGATGGCCCCACCTCTATGAGACAAACCCTGAATTCTCCACCACCTACCAAATGTTGGGCACAAACTCAGTGGTCACTAATTTCCATCTTTAGGATGGGTTGTTGTGCCATCTAGGCCATATCTACGTTCCATCAAGCGAGCGTGTGAAGCTAATTTGGGAAGCTCACTACAGTCGGGTGGCGGGACACTTTGGCATCGAAACAATAGTGGAAGTGTTGTAGAAACATTTCTATTGGTCAAAACTTCGACAGGATGTCGGAAAAAATATTTTTTCCCACAATGCCTGTGCTATTTTCAAACCAACCACTAAGAAACAAGGCCTGTACACCCCTCTGACTACTTCTGACAGGCCGTGGGAATCCATCTCAATGGACTACATGTCAGGAATTCCATCCACCAAGAGGGTAAATGACTGTGTTTTTGTGGTTGTTGATTGTTTTTCCAAGATGGCGATTCTAGCCGCATGCAAGAAGAGCATCACTGCAGAGGCTACTGCCAAGCTCTTCTTTGAATGAGTATGGGTACATTTTGGGATCCCACAAACCGTTGTCTCAGATTGGGATAGTCAGTTCCTCAACACATTCTAGTCAAGCCTCCAGTCAATGTTGGACACCAAGCTCACCAAATCCACTGCCTTCTACCCCTAGACAGATGGCCAAACTGAGGTTGCTAATCGGATGATCATGCATGTCCTACGCAGGTACAATTACAACCACCCCTAAACATGGGATGAGAGTCTTCCCTATGTCTAGCATAGCTACAAACGAGCCCTGCATAGCTCAATTGGCCACAACCCCTTTCAGGTGGGGTTGGGGTTCCAACCATTGGGTCCCATGGATGTTGCACTACCCATGGCAACCACCTCGACCGACTCATCCCCTGCTCCACTTGAAGCTGAAAAATCCACCCAGTTCATTGAGCAGATTTGTAATATAGTAGATATAAATGTATGCAAAACTGAAATAAAATGCTAGTAATGGCAGAATAATAACAATCTAACCAAAACATTCACCACAATAACACTAAAATGATATAAGAATAACAACAGAAATAGCACTTTGAATCTTAAAGCAATGTTCACGAGCCTCTTCGAGGGGGAAACCTCTAGTTGAGCAGAGATCTATTACAATAATATCCCAT